>JAOVVI020010262.1:0-13166 GCA_028571085.2 Nepenthes alata
AATTGATGGACAACTTATTAATTGTTATTTATTTATTTATTCACCGGCAAAAGTTATCAGTAGATGACCACTGCATTTATAAAATATTTGCATTCCACCTCTCCATTGCAGATTGAACGTACCTAAAAGTCTGTCAAATTTTATTTTTATTTTTATTTTCAGTGGACACACGTACACCTCAATACAGTCATATATATATTTTTTAGTACATTCAATATTCAATCCTTGTCAGTGTTAACTGATATGACCTGCCCGTCATTTGTTTCATTCTGGAAAAAATATATATATATTAAAAAATTTTAACACTTAAAAAAATTATAGTTTATTTATTTTTTAATTTTACTCCGATTTTTATATTAGTTTCTATTTTATTCAATAAAATTAATTATATTTTAAATCATTCATAAAATAAAACATTACAAGTATAAAAAATTAAAAACTATGATCAATTTTATAATTTTTAAATATAAACTTAGTAAAAAAAATAAATTGTTAAATATGATTTAAGATAAGATTGATTTGACTTTGAAACAACTACTACTAATATAAAAGATTTAATTTTCTAAAAAATTACATGATTAATAAATTTAAACAATTATTTATGATAAATACTTACATAAATCAATAAAATAATTATTAAATTAAGTAAATAGTTAATAAATTTCAAAAATAAAAGTTAGATTCATAGTTTATTTAACTACTTAAATATTTAGTTTTTAACTAAAATAATTTTTTAATTGATGCACAATTATATATCTTTAAAAATGATGTGTTGATTAATAACGGGATTATAAATACATTTATTTTTTAAAAAAAATTTCCAAAACCAAATCATTCATATTAAATAATTTAATAATTAATCTGATCTATTTAGATAACTATTTATATTTAAAATAAGTAATTGATTACTAATAATATTTTTAGAAAAAAAAAAGATCCAGAAACATTTTCAATACTTTTCCTCTCTCTTCCTTTTAAGGGGCAATTTTTTTTCCTAGTTGAGGTATTTTTTAATAGCCAAGCAAAATCTTATTATTTAGTTATATTTTTTCTTATATTAGCATTAAATTTCTAAACAAAATTATTATAATTTGAATTATATATTAATATAATAACTACCATAAAAAATTTAAAAATATCTAAAATTTATGATTATGATCAACATAGATATTGGATGATAGATTTTTCCATTTGTCAGGCATTATCCCAAATTACTTCTTATAGTAGAATTCATAAGTATATACAGTTTTTGTTATTAATACCATTGCATAAGTAAGAACTATTGGCTAATTTACAAAAAAAATGTTAAATATGTACTTTATGTAAGTTATGTTTATAATAATTTTGAGATTAAATAAAAATAATTTTTTTAATTATCAAATATATGTGTTAAAATTACTTATCAAATATTTAAAAAAAAAAGGCAAACCAAATTGACCTATTGATCGAAAGATTTTGATTTATATCTTTGTGGCATAGATTTTGCAATTATTGATCACAGAATTTAAAGTTCCATTAATGGCAGGGAATATTTATTTGGCATGGGTTTTGGGGATGACGAGGAATGGATGTCGACCTATCAACAAAAAAACAATCATTAAATTTATTTAAAATATTATATTAATTTATAGCACCACTTATTATTAAAAATATGTATTTATTTTAAAAATATTTATTATTTTTTATTAATAATAAAAAGGTTATTACTCGATTCTTAATAATTTATTAGTAATAATAAGTAATATGATAATTCTGATATATTATATTATTCTTTTTAAAAAAGGAATAACACCAAATAAATCCATCTCTAGTGATGGGTTTTGTTTATAAATAGGTAGGTCTTGCTTGTATTTATTTTAAAGAGTGAGCATTATTTAACAAATATTAGTGATAGGAGATATTTATCAATTTATTTTTTAAATTAATCATACGATATATTATTTATTTATTTTAAATAACAAACTTATATAGAGGAATAATATATTATGTAAACATATTTTTGATTGCTCCCGGCACCCAAGGCCCAAAAAGAAATGCTCAAAATCACGACCACGGACCTAGAGGATTATAATGACAAGCCGGCCCAAGAGGTCCAAAAGCCTTACTTAGTCCAAAGGACTAAGCTGACATTAAAAGCCCGAGGACCTGACCTAGTATCCCAAGGAACCCAAATAGTTACAACGATTCGAGATGTCAATTTGACCTAAAAGGGGGACGAGGACGCCACAAGGGGCACGAGGATGCCACAAGGGACTGACGTCATCAGCGAAATTTCGATGACTTTTAATAGAAAAAATGTCCGATAACCTAACTCAATGAACCAGGAAAAGACTCAGAGGACTTTCAACGGACGAGGACAACCTCGACGTCTCCGCACCCTCAAGACAATGAACCAAAATGACTGAACATACCAACTCAGATAATTCACAATTATCAAGAAGCACGCGCTATCATAATAGATCTAACGGCTCTTGACACGTCGGATACGCACAGCAGGCGTCCCTGACACGCCGTATCCGCAAAACAAGCGTCACTGACACACCGTATCTGCAGAGATGGTGACAGGCGTCCCTTATGCGCCACGCCAGTATGGCTGGTGGCATGCGTCCCTGACACGCCGTTGCCACGTGTTTCATTGCCAACGGTATATATATTTTTTTTAAATATCTCATTTAGGCAACAAGGGAAGGATTTCACTCACTTTTATTTGGAGCACATATTGTAAACAACACCCAAAGAGAAAAGAGAAAAGAAAAAGTGCCACATTCCTCACATTGTAATTCTCCGTGGTAGCAAATCGCCCCACAAGTGCCCCATTGTACCCCTTTTTCGTAATAGAAAAATCTCTCGGATTGCCCGTTCGCTATCATGATTTTTTCTTCTTCTTACATAATGAGAATTTTTCACGTAAAGTTTGTGTGCTCCTTACGTCATAGTCCCCACTTTTTTCTTTATTATTCGTGATTTATTTTGTGTTGCACGTTTACGTCCGTCTTGGAGCACATAATACCGCTCGGACTCTGATCAATAGACTGCTGGAACTCGAGGGCGTAACAATTTTTTAAAGAAAATAAATAATATTAACATAATCTCTCTTATCTTTAGTAAAGCCTCTTGCAATTAAAAAGTGAGCTCACTCTTGTTTATGGAGTAAAAGGGATCACTAAAAACATCCTTTAAACATGCCTTTATAATTTGTTTCTTTGCCCCTTTTATCAACTTTATCAAAATAAATATATATTTTAATCTTTCAATAATATTTTAATTTTTAGGATAAGATGTTAATTTGGCTTAGATCTGCCTCAATTGGTATTCTTCGTTTGGTCTAATGTATTTCTATCCAAAATTAATAGTCCATCTTATTAAAAAAAAAAAAACATATGTGAAAAATAAAATATGGTTAAGAAGAAAGTCTTTTTATATGTATGTAAGAAATATTTTTTTATTGAATTTTAATTTTTATTCAAAGTTATTTTTTCCTATTTATTATTTTTTAAAATTTTAAATTTGTTTAGATCTAAATAAAATGTAAATGAACTGAATTTAATCATAAATTTCTAAAATAACATTAAATATATTTTTATTAAACTTGATCAAAATCAAATTAATATGATTATAGCAAATAAGTCGATTTGGCCATGCTAAGTTTGCTACACAGTTTAAAAATAAGATCCATGTTCATTTATTAGTAAAATCTGGTCTGATTTGGTTGGACATTCTTTAAATTATTTTTATTTATAAATTTATATTTGTTTAAAAATATTTAAAAATATGGTATTTAGATAAAAATATATAAATAATAAATATTTAAAATAAATATATTTTATATGAGAAATTATTAATTTATTAAAATATATAATCAATTGAGATTATTTTTAGATGTGATATTACACGTGCCCATACACACGAAAGTGTAAATCGGGTCAAGCCAACCATTTTCACCGAAAATCATGCTCATTTTAAAAAATTTAAAAAGTATAAATTTTAATTATATTTATTTATAATATTTATATAAATTAACCATATATGATCTGATTTTATAAATTTAAATTTTAAGAACTTACGAAACGACAGTTATATCTGTAATTAAATGACAGCTTCTCCCCACCCAAAATCCATGTAAAAATTTATTCTTAGCCTATTTATTACTCGTTTGACAATATACAAAATTTTGATAATTTATTGAGTTATATAATATTATTATATGCAAAATTGAACAAAAAATATTAGACTATAAGTCCATTTTGGCCCATAATAAAATAAATTTGACTAAGCATTTTCTTAAACTTAAAAATAAAAAGTTATACTAAAAAAAATCAAATTTATATGCGTTAAAATTGGGTCTATTTTTATTTAATATGTAATTAATTTTATATATTTTTAAATATATTAAATGGAGAATTAATATAAATATTTATGAGTAAGATGTCACATCCTATTTAAACAAATAGGAAACAATTTATATAGCTCTAGTAAAGAAATAATAATGTTGTTATATTAAAAAATGTTGATATATTCTCACAAGAGTCGTCACTGTTGAGTTCTGAAATTACCTCTATTTTTATTTAAAATGTTATCTATTTAAAGAAAAAAAGACGTAAAATTACATCTATTTCTGATTAAAAATATATGTCCGGGGAGAAGGTCATTTACTTATAATTAGCACGTTTATACTCAAAAATTGTGGGGTAATCCACTGTACGACAACGGGTACACATCTGCAACGGTAAAGCGCCCTCCAAAATAAGGGTCAATGGAGAAGCAAAGTTGGCTAAGGGTGAAGGAGAGAGGGAGAGAGGGAGAGAGCGGAGTGGGAGTCACTGACCCCTGATTCTAGTGGGTTCCTTCGTTGACACTACCTAATTTCTTTTTACATTACAATTTTTTATTTTAATATCATAAATAAAAATTTTAATTTTCAAACCCACTGAACCTAAGAGAGAGGCCGAGACAGGGGCAGCAAGGACAAGAGTTATCTGTACCATGGATTGGTTTGAAAAATCTGATAAGAACACTCCTAATTCAAAGTCGATGAGTCGAAAGAGTACAATCGTCCAGGTTTCTTCAACGAGAAGCTAAGAGATAGAGAGTGCAGGAAGGAAAGAGACTCCCGAAGGTTGAAAAGCAAGATGCATGATCCCATGAAAACAAAGGTTGGTTGGAGGCCCCTGCCATGGTGGATTTCTCAGAGACGCACTTGAGACAGAAGATTTCGATCCTTTCTATTTCAGTCTGAAGGGTTCCTTGAGATACCGAGTTTTATTGTAAGAATTTGTCGGCAAACTTAGCTCAGATTTTCCGTCGAATGCTCCATTAAAGTATCCTCTGTTTTTCAGAGACAATGTTTTTTACGAAGTGATTTTTCTTTCTGTCTTAGAAATTTTCTGAAACTGTTTCTGCTCTCAGTCGAAGGGGAAGGCAAATGATGTAAAAAGAGCGGCTCGGCTTGTTAATTTCATGGCGGGTCATAGAGTCGGAGAGACTAACTTATCAGAGTCAGGGCCTTCAGACGACAACATCTCTTACTCTGTTTTTCATGGGCTCACCCCTTCACCCAATCCTTTCATGTAATCTTTGACAAACTCGTGACAAAACTTGGAATTCTTATTGTTTACAATAGACGTATTCAATTGATTTCCTCTAAAACTTGACCCATTTTTGTTTTCTGATTTTTCTTTCTGTTGTCTTTGGCCTGCATTTCTCAGCAATCAAGGAAGATCGGCGTTTGATTTTGGAGAGCTAGAAGAAGCCATTGTTCTGCAAGGAGTTAAGATTGGGCATGATGAACCTAAAGCGCGTAGGCTCTCTTAACCCTCTATACCTTTTTTTTTTTTTTGACGTTTGATCACCCTAACCAACTCCAAAAGGCAAATGTAGAGAGAGAAAAAGAGAAACAGAGGAGAGTTTTGAATTTGTTTTTGAGAGGTTGCTATTTCCAATAGAGTAATCATACTGAGAGAGGAAACCCAAACGGCGTGGGGTTTCAAAGAAGGAAACCATGACCTCTTAACTTAACCTGCACCCATAACTGCATATGCACCGCCAGAAAAAGATCAGAATCACCCCACTTTTTCGATCTTGTAGGTTTTTTTTAATTAAATTTTTTCTGTTGGTTTTTGAGAATATCGCCTTATTGTGATTCTGTGCAGCTTTATTTACAGAAAGACCTGCTGCTACTCTGGAAATGATCCCTTCATGGCCAATGAGATTTCAGCTAACCAACAGAGTAGTACTTCAACCTCCTGCCATCTCTCTCTTTGACCGTTTCTTCTTAATTGAAACAACTGGCCTCGTGTCGGATGAGCAACAGCCCCTGTTAAAACTTTCCTATCAAATTAGTCTCCACATGAATATGATACTTGAAATGGGTCATCTTCGATGGCTTGGAAAAACCCACTCCGATTAATGCATAAAAGAGTCATAATCAGGGAGTTTTGATGATAATTTTTACTCTTTCTTGTGGGATTGCTGCAATTCTTGTTTTCTTTTTTTTTTAACAGGGGAGTTCTAGGTCAGGGGGAGAGAGCACTGATTCAGGATCAGCCCATTTGTTAGAACCAGAATCTCCAATCAGCAGCATAAGGGCATCAACAGATCAACAAGCTCTCAATCAGAAGTTCCATATGCAGCAACAGCAACCGGAGATGGCAAGTGATAGCTCGAGAACAGGGCAATCCGAGAATCAGTCAGCTGCAAAACAACCCCCGGAAAGGGTTCCTAACTTATCCCCCTCGATTTATTTCCTTGAAATATATCAAAATCCAAACAAAAGTAGGCATCAATTTTCTGCCTATTTGAGTAGGAGTAGCTTTCCGTTTCACCCTGTTTTTTTATAAAGACAAAGTGGGCACAAATCCCAACAACTCTTAGAAGATCAAACAAAAGCAGAGACGTTCTGCTTCCCGATGAAATTCTGACATGAAAGTAGTATTTTCTTTGCCCCCATCAGAAAGCAAAAGATAGAATCTTCAGAGTAGTTCTAATGTGTCCTGTTACTATTATTTTTCAAATACGATAACGACACGAAAAGGGTTTTACTCTTACCCATAAAGCCTAAAATTCGAAGTCTTAAACTTCTTTTCTGGATTTGCTCGAAAACCCGAATCAGAAAATACCAAAAGGAAAATTTTATGTATGCTCATAAATTTCCCTTGTTTCAATTTCAAGTTTTCTGCTCACCTGAAAATGGGGAAGACAAAAGAAAATCAAATAATCTCATCTATCAACAATTTCTTTCAGCAAAAATGCATTACTCTCTCCTTCGAAATGCCTGTTTCTGCTGATTCATTTTCCACTCTAAATTATTTTAATCTTGCAGAGGAGAGGCGGTGTCAAATCTGAGAAAGTACGTGATGCGAAGGTTATTTAAAGCTTAAAATTCTATATAATCTTTCCCCTCAGCTTCACACGCTTTGATTCATGTTATTCAAGTTGAACCTAACAAAATTTCTTTCTCTCCTATCCATTTTAGATATTAAGGCGTTTGGCCCAAAACAGAGAAGCTGCAAAAAAGAGTCGGCTCAGGAAGAAGGTGTTCATGTCTATCAAACTCAGATCATTTCAAATTAAATTAAGGGCTACTATATCGTTACTGAAGACAAATTATTTAAAGAATCAGCGCCCTATAGTGAATTGAACTGTCATTGTGTTCTTCTTTTGTATATATGGCAGGCTTATGTACAGCAGCTAGAATTAAGCAGGATAAAGCTAACTCAGCTTGAACAAGGGGTTCAAAGAGCTCGAGCCCAGGTTACCTGATATCACTAGCTGCATTAGCTTTATAAGAATTTTTTCTTTCTTTTTTATCTTCCATTTATTTAATTTTGTAAAGGATTTTTTATCTTTATTTATGGGGTTCATATAGGGATTGATCTTAGATGGAGCCAGCGGTGCCCATGCAAACATTAGCTCAGGTAACTAGTGCTTCAATCTCCATTTTCCCACCAAAAAAAAAAAAAAATGCTGCAATCTCAATTCCAATATTTCCCTTTGCTCTCCAAGTTTATGGAGGAAAAATATTTTATATTTTTTAAAAAATTTTAAAAGTAAATGTTAATAGTTATTTTTAAAATTTTTCTACAATATTCAAATGTTAAAATACTTACATCGTAAAAAAATAATATAAAAATATAATTATATATATGTTTTTTATTTTTAAACTTATAAACTTGTGGCTATTGAATTTTTTATCTAAGCTCCTCTCGGGTTGATGAAGGGGAAATATTTGTTTCAGATAATTAGAATTCCGGGGCTTCCTCACAGGATTGGGGGGGGGGGGGGTGTGTCTTTTAGTGTTCTAAACAGTTGATTGAAATTATGTATTATTTTTTAAAAAAAATATATAAAAATAATTGTTTTTTATTTTTATTTTTATTTTATAATATGGTCAGATGTGGACGTGTAGCCGAAGAGCTAGCCTGGAATAGTAGTCAACGGGACACATATTTATATTTTTAAAAATAAATAATAATTTAATAATATTTCTCGGTTGGTTTGTCAATTTAGAAAATATATTTGCACATCTATCCCTGGCCGTAGGTAGTTTTAGTTTTCCAACCCCTTTTGACCCGCTGCTGTAATTGGAATATTTTCAATTATTTCCTAATATAATCAAATCAAAGAAATCTATTTATTTATTTATTTGTGTGATATATTTGGCTGCTTTTACAAATTTGACTCACTATTCAAAATTAACCAAAATCGTGGTCGACCCTATTATTTTATGGGGGGCCTACGTAAGCCCATATTTTTTATATTTTTTGATATATATATATATATATATAATTTGTTTGTTAATGGCTAATTTGGATGGTGGTGATCTAGGAGCTGCTATGTTTGACATGGAATATGCAAGGTGGTTAGAAGACGATCATAGGCGGCGGTTAGATATTGGAAATGGGTTGCAAGCGGAGCTATCAGATGAAGATCTTAGAATTATAGTCGACGGCTATATCAACCACTACGATGACATCTTCCGCCTTAGGGGAGTGGCGGCCAAGTCCGACGTCTTTCACCTTTTCACCGGAATGTGGACTACTCCGGCTGAACGTTGCTTCCTTTGGATGGCTGGATTTCGTCCCTCCGACCTCATCAAGGTTTGGTCCCACTTCCCCCAATAATTCCTAAATACTTAATTAAGTTACATGATAATTAACCAAGTCCTATTTAATTTTAACTTTAAATTTGAATTGGCTACTTATTTTTTTAAAAAAGGCAACTCATTGTACGAGCGGGATAAATCCGAAACCCTTATTAAACTTTAACCATCAAACACTTGAGTATAAACAATATAATGATATACAACGATTTTTAATATAAAAATCCTTATAAACTATTCAAAAAATCATAAAATAAATTTTGAACAAATTCAATATGGAGATAGTATCAGTTATATAAAATAACACTCTTTAAAATTTATTTATTACAATTCGAATGAATGACTAGTTAAACAAAACTCTCAACACACATAATAATTCATAAGAGAAAATATACCCGAGCAGTAATAATCCTAGAAAATAACATTAAACAAAAATGTCCAACTTTAGTGAAGAATAAAGTTCAAATAAGATTTTAACCGAGTGTGGAATCTCTATCTCTTCTTTCTTTCTCTCTTATCTCTCTCCGTGCAATACTTCTTATATTGTAAAATGATTTCAAATGTAAAATCGTACCGGGTATGACTTTATACCAGTGTCGATGCATGAGAGTTTTTCAAACGCACATCAGACATGACTTTTCTAGATAAATGACACTCATTTCTGCCCTTGGGCGCATGGTAGAGTTACTCTTGTAGGTAAATAGCGCATGTGCTCTCTTCAGGTGCCAATTATGCATCACTCAATTGAGCCTTAATCGACTCTTGACCAACTCTTGTCGTGAATTCAGACTAAAGTAAGTCTTAATACTCAACAATAATTAAAATGACAAATAAAATCCCAAATACAACACCCAATTAGAACTCAAATCCAGGCGTGATCTTACGATACATTCATATGGTCTCGACATTAACAATAATAGTATATAATAATACCAATTATTTACAAGATCTCTCTGAATTAATTATCCAGACAAACAAATAATCATAGTCTGCTCGAATGCCCGTAAAAAAGGTGACAATGACATTATAGGCAACTCATACATCCATCATAAACCATACACCACAAATATCTATGAAATTGAATAATCGGAGCATTTGCTTATCAATAATACAATATACTATCATTATTCTAGCCACGGCCTAACGATACCAAAAATATATCGAATACGAATACAAAGCTTATACTCACTAAATATAAATGAGACTTTAATCAAATCTACGTCTGAACTTTTTGCAATGTATCCATGGTAGACTAATCTAAAAGGGTAAAAAATAATGAAAATGCGAGCGAAAAACTTAGCAAATATCAGTATTTAATATATAACAAACAATGCGTTCACAATCAAAGCGAAGAAATAGAACAATAAATTGGCATAAAATCAATAAAAGTTGAAATATAAATATCGGGTGAGGCAAACAAACAAAGTGTCCAAATATAATTTCATATGCAAAGTTAATAATCTAAAGTAAAGTCAAACGATCTAAATGTATGAGACCATTCAAATACGGTATCTAAATCCAATGGCAACCAAAGTCTACGAATCCCAAATCAAGTCTCAAATATTAGAAATTAGATGCAAGTAAAACGTATCAAAAATTTAAAATATGTACAAATTAGAGAACTAAAAATTTAAAGATTGACTTTGAGAAATAGTTATACGTACTCCCGATAACTTTAGGTTATAAGCTATTATTTAGATTTGTAGACGGACCATTTACGTATTCTCCCCTATATACGGGGATAAATATTAATTTCTTTTATCACCTGTGGATGATAACTTATGATAAAGGGTTACACATATTCTCGATAACCTTAAATCATAAGTTATTTTTAGATCCGTAGGCAGATCATCTATATATTTTTTCTATAGACGGGGACAAAAATTACTTTCTTTTATCACTCATAGATAATAGGTATAATTATCAAATCTGTTTAAATATATTAGGACGTCCAAATATAGTAATTATGTTCAATTCATTGTGATGATTCTCATAAAAATATAATCGAAGAGGGTCTCTATATCACAAATTTAAAAGTTTTTCTATCTGACAAAAAAGATTAAAACTTTCATTTGGAAAAATCAAATACAAAACTTTTCACTTGGAAAAAGTCACATATTAAATCAAATATACAAATATAGAGCCCGACCCGAAGACATTGCATGAATAATACATGAAAGGCCCATATGCCTATTTTTATGACTGTTTCTTTGTAAATACTTCTATACATGAACATAACATCTCAAATTACATGCCAATTTTTACAGAATAAGAAAAAGTCCTTAAATAATAATAAAACGAAAGTAAAATTTCAAATCACTTGGTACAAGTTACATGCATGCACGAGAAATTAAATTGTGTAAGCAAAATAACATGTATGCATATCAAATTCACAAAACATTGATAAAACTAAAAGAAAAAAAATAGATCAAAAATAGGGTATAGGACTACTTGTATTAACTTTCAATCTAATAGATCGAACAAAAGAATGACTCAAATTTCATTTTCTCCTCTTCCTCTCTCTTTATTCTCATTCCAATTCTCTATCCTTTCTCTTCTTCTCGCGTAAAATAACTGAAATAGTGCGCATTCTCTTTTATATAAACGAATGGGCGCACGAGTGCCGTTTAGACATACGTCAGGTACAATGCCAAATCCCATTCATGCATCAGCGCAGCTTTAAGTGCCCGTTGGGCATGGATACATTGGAAACAGCGCTTGAGCGCCGCTTCAAGTGCTCACCGGGCGTGCCCATTCTGCCAAATGCGTATGAACGCGTGTTGGGCGTACCTCAAGCACTGAAACTTATTTCTTGCTTAGATTTCCTTTAAATTTACATTGTATAATTAATTTCAATATATCCAAAAAAAAATTATAATAACAAATTAATTACACAGGGAACCGAGCATTACGACTCTCGCACGATTATTATACGACCCTTAAGCGCCGTTTTGTCGTTCGAATGACTATTGACTAACTCTCGGTTGACCATTATACGAATATTATATGACATTTATTTGACTTTTTTGCTCAACCGATTGTCCTCTAGATGACATGTTCGCTTGCTTGATACTTATAAAGGAGTAACCTAAAACCAAAAAAAGTATCTTTGGATTTCAAAAGTTCAATCATTAGGTAGTAGAGTTAGCAAAGAAAAAAAATGAATCATTTTCTAGCTACCAATATTTTATTATCTTTTTAAGTAATTTAGAATAAAAATTAAAATATTATTAAATAACATAATTTATATAAAAATATATAAATAAATATTATATTAACTGAATAAGTTTTTCATCTTCCTCAGTTTTCTCCATATAAAACGTCAAAATAAATTCATTATGCTATCTTTCAAAGGTGTGTAAACTTTTTTCTTTGCTTTTCCTCCCATCTTTTTCTTCACGATGGAGAAGGGTGGGAAATAGACTTTTTTTTCTAAAAAAAAAAAATATTTTATTTATTCGTAAGAACTTATTCTAAGTTACGGAGTTGCCCCTTCTTTTCCACCTATATTACACTGCTAGTATAGGGAAATGATTGGCTTAAGTCTTCAAGTTGTCACGAATAGATTTTATCATCTCAACTGCCTCAAGCATGAATAATAATATTTGCTGGTATTTAATATATATTGATAATAGGTTTTTTAATATCAATATGTAATAAAGTTATGATATATATATAATAATTTTTTTTTTCATGGTATAGTTAATATTAATATTATAATTAATATCAATATTAATATTTTTATCTATGAATTTAAATAAACTTTTAAAGGGCTTTTTCTTTGATAGATTCTCATTTTTTGGCTTCATCTGGCACAAGCTGCAAATGAAAATTAAGGAAATTTTTGCTTGAAATATAAAATCCATGTTCCGCAGGAGAATTATATATATATATATATATATACAAACTTTTGATAGTCAAATACTATGATAATAACGTCATAGCTAGCCATTTGACATTATTGGACAGGAAGATGACTTAGCTTGTTTGCTACAGATGCTAATCACGCAGCTAGATCCGTTGACGGAGCAGCAGCTCGTGGATATATACAGTCTCAAACATTCGTCCC
>JAOVVI020010263.1:0-13165 GCA_028571085.2 Nepenthes alata
AGATTTGTGAGTATATAATTTCATACTTTTTTCCTCTTACTCGAAAGAAAAAATTTCACATAAAATTATTTGTATCTTATTTTTTTATTTTATAATTATCGTTTGTCTGCCATATGTTATTGTCGTTATCTTTTCATCTTTTTCTCTCGACTCATCTACCCTGATGGCAGTATATCCTGCCAATTATTATGGTAGGTGATTTCGGTGGAAAGAGAAGCAAACTCAATGGTGAGTATTAGAATGAAAAGCTCCTAAACAACGGTGGTGCCTGTAAAAATATAATTTCAAAACACAAGATAGTCTAAAGCATCCGGATAAGATATCTAATTCTGAAAAGAAAAGGTTAAAAGAAAATAAAAAAGGAAAGCAGTAGTAATAGTAATAGTAATGATAATAATAATAATTGTTATTGTTGTTTAAAACACGGAAGAAGAGGAACGTGAGAAAAGTTAAAAAGGCAGTCCACGAGAGGAGCGAGGTTGTGTCCAAAGGAAAGAGGGAAGACCAAATAGCCTTTAAACGGCATCGTTTAAACTAAGCACAATAGTCATAAATGATTTTTAAAGCACCCAAATAGGAAAATATGAGAAAAGCCAAGAGGACGTCCTGCAATAAGAGAGAGTATACATCCAAAGAGAAGAAGATGGGTGGAGTATTCTACAGATGGTATTGCAAAAAAAAACAAAATCAACTATAAATGATTTTTTTAAGATATTTTTATTCTTTTTAAAAAAAAAAAAAAAAAAAAAATCAGGCAAGAGACCACGTGATGGAAATAAGCCGATAGTATGCCTCCAGAAATTTCAACTCAGAAGCATCAATGGACAGCCAAGGTAAGGCCAATATATCTAATACAGTTTCTGTTATTTGGAGAGTGGAGAAATTTGATGAAAATAATCCTCTTAAATACTACAAAGGAGATGAAGCCCATAATGGTAGAAGGCTTCATGGGGGCACTCTCAAACATGGACTAATTTCTCACGCGTCAAAGGAAATATGCTAAAGCAGTGATAGTAAGTATACAAGGAACAAAAGTTGACATGCATAAGCTGCCCTTCTTTCTTTCTAAGCCGTAGAAGTCACAACACTGAAAGTATCTTACTGTAACTAATGCCCCTGCTAACAAGCAAAAAAACTAGACACTTTCAATTATATATATATTGTATGCTAATGCTACTAATCCAATTATTTGTGTTACAGGGGGATGTGATATTGTGAAGATGCACAAAGTTTCAGTGCAATCACTGTGTATAAGTTTCAGCTGATGAATAAAAGAGACCGGTGATTCGGTCACAAAAGAAACCTAGTATTTTTCCTAGACTTACAATGAGAATCCAAGAGAGAAAATGCAACCAATGCTTTGATCCCCTCAAGTCAGAATAAAAAAGGGAAAAAAATAACTCTATGCTTCTTTGACAGATGAAATCCCTGCTGTTAGCTCAAATGGCGGAAACGACCGGAGGTTGAAACGAAAAAGAAAAGCTCTGATGGCAAGTTCTCAGGTAGTTATCTCCGGCCATTTGCCCACTGTCGGTTATGGTTACTGAATTTTCCAAGTGAATTCTTATGGCCAAGGCCCAGCTTCGGGATATCATGCAGCTCCATGACTCGTATCGTTCTCTGTTTCTTGGCTGTTTCAACCAGAAGAAATAACAATTTACCATCAGAAACTCCTCTTCACCCTTAGAAGAATGCCAAAGGACATCGACAACTAAGATTGTTGATGGGCACATTGGAATTGAATTTTGATAATCATGCTACGACTTCAAAGTGCCCATTATGGCAACAAGGAAGACAACGATGTCATACAGTTCCCAACTAAAACAAAATCTATTCGAGAAGGAAACTTATTAATTACTTCATCAGAATCTGACCAAGAAAACTAATATTGCTAATACAAATGTGAATCACATAAGGCAAAACAATAGGGACAGAAAATTCGATTTACCATTCTCAGCTTGTTGATAGCGCTCTTGAAGTTTCCTTTTTGACGCCTCGAGTTTTAATAGGACAGCATTTTCATCCGGACATCTTACCTTAAGAAGAAACAATTCATTGCAAAAGGAAATGAATTACATTTGAAATTAAGTAATGAAAAACCGACTGGAATTCGAAGTTTTACTACTCAATACCTCTGCCTGAGGAGCTGGCCTCTTTCGGATAGTTGGCTTGTCTGATTTTTTCAAGACATTTGCCACAACGCCAAACCCATGAAGCTTTACGGGCCTCCCAACTCCAGATTCGGTGTTTGAGGCCGGCCTTGGCTTCAGAATTGCCCCTGGTTTCTTCATCTGTTGAACCTTGTTATCCTTGGCATGGACAGTCCCCGAAATTGGAAGTTGCTGTTTTGGCTGCGGAACATCATCTTTCTTAACCACAGGTGGTTTTTTTCTTCCACCTTCATTGTTCTTGTTGAATTCCCCACCGTTACGAGGATCTGAAACAACAATCCCCGTCGACAATCATCGTCATTCTTAAAAGTGGGGAATCCGAACAAAGAACTGAACAGAAACGGCTGCATGCATAATAAAAGCATAAAGGGTGGAGAGTTCCACTCACTTCCATCATCATCCATCCCATCGAAGAACTACAAGAAATGTAGACAAAAACACAGACAATGAAAAAGAAGCAAGTCAGTCTCCAACCATCAACTACAGCTTCAGCCAACTCAATTGCCAACAATAAGGGATGAGACAAGTTGATATACATGGGCAAGCTCAATACTCTGTGTCACAAAGAACGCTCCTTCGTCCAATGGGGGAGAAGGAAGCCCCCCTTCATCAACGAAAGATGGGTTTAAAGAATCAGGGGTGCCTTCAGCAAGAACTGAAATTGCAAAACCATGATTCAGTTTCCAAAATCAGTTGCATATAAAAGCAAGATCAGAAGTGCAAATTTCTCTCTATAATAGATACTACCAAGGGTAAAAAAAACAAAATCCTACCCGCAATTTCCTCTGTGGCTTTCACCCATTCATCTACTATAGCCTTCCATCCTCTGGCACCCACAAACAAAAAGGAAGACAAAATCATTAAGGAATATGAATGCAAAACAGCAGAACTTACTTCATACATCTAAAATAATGCTTTTTTCCATGGACATCTCAAGGAAGAAACTTCTTTTCAAAACTTTGTGGTCATAGAGACAAGAATACAGATGTCATTAAGAACATACAAACAAGGCAATTCAATTTGCATCTTAATAAAATGAAGCATCGCTATGGCAAGCGTATGCATCTTAATAAAAGGAATCCCATTAGTGTCCAATTGTTAGATATCTTCATGAATATCATCAGATAACACAGCAAACAATACTGGCTCATTGATTTTTTATTATTAAATCCACGTCAAGGACAGTTTAACATATGCAAATATGGCAGGAAGAATACACAAACATAACACGTTGAGAGGAATATCAGTTGTGGTAAGGGGACAAAAATGGGAGGAAGCTACGTATCATACTACATTATGGAACTGCATTTGGACGACAAGGAGTTGCTTACTTGATTATTTCACGAGCAAGACGATGAATCTGCTGTGAACCATGTCTTCGAAGACCGTTAACGACCTTCCCAATCTCCGTTGCCTGAAAATGCAATTTTATCATTCTGAGAACTCTTTCACCACAAACAAGATGGTGGCTGCTCTCAACGGCAAAAAAGCTAATCTCCATGGAAGGATTAGAAATCAAACCCTTAGAATATCAACATTCAAAGCCATCAACTGCAGCCTCCTCAATGAATCAAATAGTACAGAATCAGACTGTCATGAATAAGAATAACAATATAGTCAACATTTTTTGTATTAAAAAAAACATCTATTATGAATAACAGGGCTTCTACAATTCCAGTATGTTTTTCATCCTCATTCAAAGATGAAAACAAACTAAACAACTTCATAAACAACAAAGGTCCAAATACAACAACTGAAACCATCAAGTTGAACTAGAAACACGGATGCAAATTGTCATCTAATCAACATTTAGCTCAAGTACAAGAAGTACCAAAAGTAGCAGGGAAAACAAACCTCAGCTTCAAAATTTTGAAGAATCTGTTTGATCCTCAGAACCTCCCCAACAATCTGATTTTCCTCGTCGATCTCATCAGTCAAAGCCTCAGCTTCTCCGTAGCTGTAATTGCTCGCTTGATTCGCATTTGCTTGATCATCTCTACCACTATTGGCCTTGCTCTCTTTACTCCCATCAGTGTCAAATTCACATCCATCCCCATCAAATTCATTCTTAAACCTCTCATTCTCAATGTCGTCCCCTTCGGATTCCCGTAACTCTACCGCGTCGCTTCGGATAAACTGAGACAATTTACACGAGAACAGCAGCTCTGCAATTCGACCTCTTCTCAGTTTAAACTTCTGGGGACAATCAGACGCAGCCACGATAATGGCATGCTCGATTACGTAAAAAATATCCGAC
This sequence comes from Nepenthes alata, assembly GCA_028571085.2. Lineage (NCBI taxonomy): Eukaryota > Viridiplantae > Streptophyta > Magnoliopsida > Caryophyllales > Nepenthaceae > Nepenthes > Nepenthes alata. The sequence goes on from JAOVVI020010263.1 coordinate 4,429, forward strand.
TTCGCCGTCCGAAAATACTCTCTCCAGTAGTCAAGCGCACCCGATTTCGTGGCCATGGCTCTTCCTTCGACCCGATTAACAAAAACCCAGATTAAAAAAAAAAGGGAAAAAAAAAGCGTGATTTTAACCAAAACCCAGAGATGAAAACTTAACAATACGAATATAAAGCGAGTTGCATCATATTTATTTCGACCCCCTAATGAAACAACAGAATTGTAGTGATCATGATCACAGAGAATCAAAGAGGGTACAGTTGAATTCGATAAAGCAATTCGTTTACATCAGAGATAAGGTTGAAGATACGATAGGATGGTGAGAAATCAGAATAGAATAAGCGTAGTCTTCATTGAACCGAATTCTGATAGGATGAATCCAATACTTTCCGCAAAAATCTTCACTTCTCGGAGAAAATCAACAGACCGGAAAAATCTCAAGAAAATTCGAATTTTGTGGGGTAGGAGTGGTTACCCGTGAGTCACGCGCGCCTGACTCAAATAGAGAGAGAGGGAGGTTTTAGGAAAAAAGCCGTCTCCGTGACTGTTCAAACTGTTCAGTTCCGTGCGGTAAGCTGATTTTCTGTTTGAGGTTCTTCACGTTGAAAGCCTTTAAAAAAAATATATTTATATTTTATATGTATAAACCCATTCTCCAGCAGCCATAACATTTTGTCAATTCTATACTAAATTTCCAAAGAAAGACTAAATAACTTCCTCATAAAGTTAAAAACATGCCTTAGAAATCTTGTGCTGAAAAAGGCTAGCTTAATTTTTTTCAAACATAGTTTTAATATCTTATAAATTTAATTAAATTATTACAATCATTAAAATATTATTATTCATAGAAAGCAATCACATATATTTAATACGACTGATCACCTTACAAATCTTAATTTAATAACCTCATAAACATTAGTTACATTAATAACACAAGTCTTAAATATTCATTATCCTTCAACAACAATCCTTGCTGTTCAAGTGAGGTCCCATAATCCTTAATTTAGCCACAATCTAGACATTAAACCCTGTTACAATGATATTGAAATTTTTATTTTTGATAATAATAATAATAATAATATATATTTTAGATATTAATTAATTAATTAATTAATTAATATTATTATTAAGTGTGACGTGTGTACGCGTTGGATGACGTGTGGTGTGACGATAAAACACTGAGACCGTAGTCGAATAATCATTCCGGCCGACTTCGGACTTTCACCTGCCCCAGAAGCTCCCTATTACGCTGACTACCCACATTACATTTTGGATAACGTACTCCTTAAATATATTATTTAAAGAAATATCATAATTTAATATTTTATTTATTCATATTACTAACTCAAAGCCAAAGCCAAGGCCAAACAACCAAAAAATAATGAATATATATCCATTAAAAAACGTAAATATCTAATAAAAGCTTAATTATCATTGGCCGCCCTAAATGCCACGTTAAAAAATTACAATATAAGAAAACAAATATATATATATATATATTGATCGTCATTGACCTCTCAGTTTCTAAACTTGTTCTCCAACTGAACCGTTAAAATATTGACCGTTCTTTTTAAACTTCTGTTAATTTTTTGGATCAGCCCATTTTTAATATACCCATCATATATATATATTATTTCTCCGCCTAACCAAAGAAGCAACCAGCTGTTTAAAATAAAAGAGGGGGAGACGTGTTCGGTACGGATTTAACTCCGCACAGCTAGCACTTGACTTTTAGCCTTAAGGGTTTTTTATTTTATTTTTTTGGTGAAAAATAATAAAATATTTATATTTATTTTATGATTTATCAGAGTTTTCAGTGGGAGAAAAAGAAAAGGTCAACATTTACCAAAAAATGACAAGAGATCTTTGACCTGACCAACTTTACGTTTATTTTATTAAAAGTCAAACCTTGTGAATGACCTTTGGGCCCTTTAACTGAATCACTGTAAATTTTGGACGGTCAGGATATATCACATATATTCTTCACATGTTACAATAAAAAATTACCTTATGATTTAAATAATTTATTTATTAAAATAAAATAACCGCATTGTTATATTAAAACTATAATGTAAAATTTTAAAACTCAACAAAAGATAGACAAATCTAACCCTCAACAGAACACAAGTGCAAGCACTACCACTGTTACAATCCAGGGGCCCTATGCCACGATCGCGACAGTTCAGCCGCAAATCAAACGGCCAGATGATTTTACACCAGTTTTCACTTGAAACAAAAATTTAAAAAACCGTCCGACCGTTAAATTTACAGCTAAACAATCGCGATTATAGCACGGGGCCCTGAGCTTCCACGGTTACCATATTAGTATTTACCCATTTTTTTTTCTCAATATACTCTACTCTAAAAATAAAAAATAATAACAATCAAAAGATGCTCTTTTAAGGAATGATCACTAAAAAGATTAAATTTACCATTCGAATGGTACTGATACCTCAGCGTTGGTTGGGAGTGCTAATTAACAGCCAAGACATTATACTTAAAACCCCATGATATGAAATTTGACTAAAATATAACATGTTAAAACATTTGATGTGTACCATAGATTTTGATTCAAACCCGAGAGCTACAGATGTGGAGCTTCGGATCTTTTAATCAGGATCCTATAAATAACAAATTAATATGAGAGTTTAGAGAAACAATGTTAGCTTCCTAGTTTATTATTTAAACCCGGGAGCTACGGAAGTGGATCCTTGGATCTTTTAATCAGGATCCTATAAATAACAAATTAGAGTGAGAGTTTAAAGAAACAAGGTTAGCTTCCTAATTTATTATTTAACGGTTAAATCAACAAAAGCTTCTAAGAAGTGAGTTAGAAAAAAAGAGCGACATGATGATTGTTGGACTAGACTCTGCTAAAATTGTTTGGGGAGGAGATATTTTAAAGAGTAAGTTTTCAACCTCCTTAGCACAGGCTAGATGCTACAGAACTTATGCTGAATGTTAGAAATAATAAGGAACACCAAGTGATCAAATGCTCTAAAATTTAGACCTATCGAAAGATGCTGCCAATGGGATTGGTAATTATAGAAACACAAGGCTTATTGTTTTGGATAGTTTATGCCAATATCTCCTGGAAGTTTGTGATTGTTCTCCCAAAAATGAGTGGCAAGCAGTTCCTTCACAGAGTAATGCCCACATTGCACTCGTGGAAATTACTGATTTTCATAATCATGGGTTATGGAGAACAATTCCTAATTTCAGAATCGAGGATTGTTATGTCTCTGATGAGTTATCTCCAAAAAAAACATAAATTTTTGGCAAAATTTCAAATTCCTAATTTGAACCGGGTTGTTGTCACATCTACTCTTAGACTGTCCATTTTATCCACAGTTTAGGCTGACAGGTTCAAGTCAACTTGAATTTGTACTGGACCCAACACTACTGTATCAATTTCTACCCTTGATTACTTTTAGAACAATCTCAATTATTAAAATAATAATGACTCTTATATTTTAGCAGGACTGGACTATAACAGAAACCAATACAACCAAGCTTTGGTTACACACCCATAACCGAAACAGTAGAGATTTTTTTGCATATTTTTTTCATGTACTTGAAGCGTCCAAGTATGAATTCATGCATCTAGCAGAGATTGTTTTTTTCTTTTTCATACTACAAAACTAAACTGCTGGTTTTGCATCTCCAGAGTAACAGAGTACACATATCTTATGCCACTTTGCAAAGCAAAATCCAACATGGGAAGAAAGATTTCGAATAGCAATACCCAACTGGAGTGTTTGCCCATAGAATCCTGACTCAAAAATTCAGACACCACTTTATCAAATTGCTTGAACGTCATTAGAGAGGGTACGCGCATTAGTCGTGCAATGTTCCCAGTATATCTTCATCTCGGTACAAATGATACCTGCATTTGAAAATTCATCTAATTACCTACTAATTGAACTAGTGCATTGATCTAACTATTGGCTACATAGCAGGTCTGCAACCGACTCCTACCAATTTGCAAGTAGTTCAGAAAGGGTGACTGAGAGTTTGGGGCTTCCAACATTTGCCGATAAGCTATTTTCATTATTTGAAAAGTGACCACCAGGTTATCATGGAGCAACCTTTTCTGCAGTGGGACGTCTCATCCTCAATAATTGCAAGTAACTGAGAGGCAATACCTTTGTTCTCATGCATGTCCGAGACATTTGTAGAAAGAAACCATGAAACAGTATCGAGCAAATGAACGTAACTTCATTCATGATCTCACCCATTTGAAATAAAACAAGTGAATCACCATACACTTTTGTCAAGGTTTGATGTATTAAATCTATGTTGAAAACAGACCAACCGAAGAAATGACCCCATAATACACAAGCTAATTGCCACCAATCACAGAAGTTGAGTTCTACACTTGATGTTTACAATTTTCTCAACTGTAAGATTTCCAGTCATAATATGAAAGACCATTCTCGCCAAAATAATCAAAGAAGCCTGAATCTCTCAATTGCTAAAAAATATCCAAGAATTTTCATTTCAATGAACAGAAATGACAAGGCTGAGAGGACCCAAACCCCTTGCTTTACCCAATGAGAGGGACAGTGTCCCTACCAACGTTTGAACTGTTCCAAAGGTGTTGGCCTAATTGGCATACCTAGAGGTCTATGTCATTAATGGCAAGCCTATTGTACACCTAGCCACGTCTATACTCGGGGCTCAAACCAGCCTAGTGCCTTAACATACCAAGATGAGGCTCATTCTAACAAGCACGAGCCTAGACTCCGAGTCGTGCACCTTTTCTTAGGTTTAACGTGAGTGTCTTGAGTGCCATATATATATATATATTATAAAATTAATCATTAAATTTGATTGTTATTTATAATACTAACACGGTATTTGTGGAATTGCTATGATGATGATAATGAATTTACATTTGGAAATAATTTTTTGACAAAAGAGTTTTGTATTTAAAATTATTTGAATAAATAAGACAACACATCACACTAGATAGAGAAATAGAGTAAACCTTAAATGTTAATTGCCTCTAGGGCTACTGTACTAGAGTTAATAAATAATGAATATTTTAATTTAGAAGAACAAGTAAAAATAAAAAAGTAAATCAAACCTATAAGCTAAAGAATGAGAATACATAAACTTTTATTTAATAATAATGATAGATTTTAGTCTTTACCGTGAATATTTTTCAAAAAATAAATGAAATGGATTAATAATTTTTATTATTATTATACATTTATGACTAATTATCCTTATTAAATTGTCATCTTTGATAATATTAGTTGAACTATGAATTTATTATTATTGTTATAAATATTTGTTAGCATTATTCTATAATTAGTTTTAACCATTAGAATTCATTATGGAAATATCATATATACATATCTCACAAACTGACACCTCCCTTTCGCTAGGTTGCTTGCACCTGTGCCTTACACCTTAATACGCCTTGCATCATTAACAACACTGCTACAGGTATAATCTACCACTTTCTCTCTCTCTCTCTCACACACACACTGCAGCAAGCGATGACATTGTCCTTGAACAAGAAATGAAATCAAAATACAAAGAAGCATCACTGAGTCAAGGAATTACTTGCTTATTCTGAAGTAAAATGCTCACTAAATGCAGCAAAGAATTTTGAAAGAGAAGAAGAAATAATTGCAAACAACACGGAGACAAGCACAGAGGCACAGACCCTTATAAATGAATTCACCCTTACTCACTATCATGCTTGAAGCATTCATCTTTCAATTAACTAGAGTCAATTAGACTTCAAATTTGTCTTCAGTTGTTTTATTTTCTGTTCCTCAACATTACTATCAGCATCCACAATTATCATCTACTTCTCTTTTCAGATCACTCGGTTAAATGATTGTTCATGAAGCTATTGGAAGGGCTACATCAAAATAATACTTTCATCAAAATTAGATGCATAAACAAGTTAAAAGAATCAAGTAGAATAACTCACTCTTTATCACCAAGCTTGACTTCGGTTCCTCCATATCCTGGTAGAAGGACAGTGTCTCCTTCCTTCACAGAAACAGGGACATGCTTCCCCTCTTCATCACGAAGCCCAGGACCCACAGAAACAACTTTCCCAGAGTTTAGCTGAATCATCAAATAAACTAAAAATCTTAATAAGACATATTATTATACTCACAGGAAAAGGAACAAATGCTGATTTTTAATCATTTTTCATTTTAGAGAAAAATTCAAGTAACAAGAATCCGATAGATTATAGCCCAAACTGCTAAGTTCAGTTGGAAGCATATTTTAGAAATCCAAAACATACATAGCACATATGAAAAAAAAAAAAAAAGTGAGGCTAACCCAGACTCCGGGGAACCAAAATTATTAGAAGCCATATCACCAGATCATACTGTCTTCAAATCAATAGCTGAACGTTCCCACAAGGTGAATACCACCATTCAACTAAGTGCTACTGCCTCATCATAACATGCGCTGCATTAATGTAATAGTGATTGGAAAAGACAAAGGGAAGTCCTTTTCCTTTGATGTCCTACTAGATGTTTGGTTAATATATTTTGCTAGGAAATGAGATTACCTTAAGAAACCAAACCATCAATCCAGCAGAAATATAATTACCATTAAATTGTATGTGTGTGGCAGTAACAGCAATGAAGTAATGGTAATATCACTCTCATTGCAGAGGTAGACATAGTTTAGTTGAGTTCTCGTCTATGTATATATTGAAATTTCCTTCTGATTTTTTGAATTTAAAACTTCAAATGTACGGTCCAACGCTTTCCTTGAATTTTGGGATACCCATTGGTTCCTTAACTATCCACTTCCACTATGAAAAATGATAACTACCATATGACATTTTTGATGAAAAAATGCATATAAATGAAGCACCTGGCTTTGGGTCCCTAAAGTTAAAAACTCTGATTGTACACTATCATTAAAGTATATTGAAGACTTGAAAAATCCAAAACAGTGAAAAATTTAAGCTACCAATATAAATCATCAATGGCAAGACATTAGTACTTTGGTCATCAATTTATTTCCGCATTTGATCTATATGTAAATAATATTATATATGGTAGATCAATTTTCGTTTTACATTTGGAATCAAAGCCAGCTTGCCTCTGCCTTGACATTTTAGAGTCTCTAGAAGTTTTAAAAATTTTCTTAAAATTTTTCAAGTTCAATTTTTGTAAAATTTTATTGAAAACTAATATTAGAAATCATTAGAAAATTATATTTCCAACAGTTTGCAATTTTTTACATTTTTTTGATGTTCAAATGACTTAGTTTTATTGGGTCATGAATTCGGGTCAAACAGATTAAAAAATTATTCGACTAGAGGTTAAAGATAATAAACAGTAAAAAAAATTTTAAGGCACTTGGGCCCATGTTCACTGTGATTTGTGCGCTACTTTGCACAATTGAGCCGCGTGACTAGGAGTGAGACGCATCACTGGAGACCCATCAGCCTGGTAGAATAGATTTGAAAATGTCAGAAGATCCGCATGCAGCAAGAATCAAACCCCAGCCCTCGTGGCAACTATTTCCACAACAAATCGTTGTGCTAGAGTTGAAATACTGGTTCATATTGTGCATTAATTATATTTAGCATATATTTCATCAATGTCTAGTTTTTAATATAATTTAAATTAATTATGGATTAACCATATTATCCTTAATTAATAAAATTACATATATGATCACATACAGTATAAATACATTTATTGTCATTAATCATATTTAATATAATAAATTTTATCCCACATAAATTTTTTATCATATTAAATTGATTAATTGGGGTAAAATATCACAGTATTTTTTTTTTTAAATTTTCCTACAGGGATTAATAATTAAAATATAATTTGATAATTTTTTTAATAAGATTTTTAAATGAATTTACTTGAATTGAAAATTTAGCCCACAAATAATTTTTATATAATTTAATTTATGAAATATACTTTACATTGGTAAAAAATATTATTGGTTTACTAGTCTCAATTTATTGTATTTTATCATGTAAATTTTATTTTGTACATTCATGCAATTTGTAAATTTTTTTAATATAAGATGTGATATTCCTAAATTAAAAGGTGATAACTATAAAGTTAGAAATGATAGAATTCTTCTTCATTTACGATGGATCGATACTGATTATATAGCATTGAAAGACGAACCAGCCGCTCTCATCAAAATTAGCAATCCAGCCAATGTTTCTCTTTATGAACAATGAGAGTCATTTAATCGCCTCAATTTGATATTCATGAAAACCTAGATCTTTGTTGGTATTTGTGATTTTGTTGGTCAGCATAATAATGTCTGGAATTTATTGAAAGCTCCTAATGAGAAATTTAAAATTTTAGATAAAGCACTTACCAGCACTCCAATTATTAAGTTTCCTAAGGCATACAAACATTAGAAGTGTGCGTGAACACATCATGCAAATAAGGGATATAATAACTCAATTAAAAACTCTTAAGTTGAAATGTTCGAGTCTTACCTTACACATTATATTCTGAACACTTTTCTACCGCAATATGAGTCTTTTAAAATCTTTTACAAAACACATAAGGATAAATGGTTGATAAATGGTTGGTAAGGATAAATGATTGACAATTAAACTTATGATCATGTGTATTCAAAAGAAGGGAAGGCTTGTGACGAAATAAGATGAAAATGCATCTATAACAAAATAAGAAAAAAATAAAGTCTAAACCAATCAAAAGGAAAAGCTAAGATAACTCCATAGCTTGACATTAAAAATCTAAGCGCTTCTT
>JAOVVI020010264.1:0-13164 GCA_028571085.2 Nepenthes alata
CACAAGGAGTTAAAGATCCGAGTTGAAACTACTATAGCCAAGGCTAAACAACTTCGAGATTGGGCTACTTTCATGAAGAGAGAGTTGTCAGAATAGTTGGCGAGATCCCAACTACCTCATACAAACACCAGAGCTAAGCACTTCAACACCATCCCTTAGCCGCTCTCAATCGAGCACAAACGCTGAAGCCAAGCCCTCCGTCACCATCCATAAGCTGCTGTCCGTCGAGTACAAACGCCGGAGCTAGGACCTCTATCATCATTCACATTCCCTTCACCTGTGCATCATAGCACATTTCATCATCCATATTCATTTTATATTGAAAAAAATTATGATTTAAACATAAAAAAATAAATCTAGGAGTCGATATCGTCAACCTTCTAACATTTTATTTATTTATTATGTTGCACATGACTTATATTATCATAAACAAAAATTGGATATGCCTACGTTTAATCTGTCGTAAAAAATTTAGAGACTCCATAATCCGTACAAAGTTTAAATTTAAAAACACATCAGATAATTTTAATCTAAATTTCCTAAGTTTTATAATTTAATTCATGCTGAGTTTCACTTTCAAACCTAAATATTCGGGTTAGCCTAAATTCCCCCCATAACCCCTCTCTCTCCTCGGAATCGGGGGCCCTGTTTGGCAAACAGGGCCTGCGTCGCACTTTAATGCCTTCCCCCCCTTTTTTTTGCTTTTTTATATTAATTCAAATATAAAAAAAAAATAAAAAAGCAAAAAAAAAAAAAAGAAAGGGGAGGCCGAGTGCGGCGCAGGCCCTGTTTTGCCCCTCGTTCCCTCTCTCCTCCCCCCCGCGCCAAAAAAGAAAAAAAAGGCCACATGGAAGATTTCCATGGTGAATTCCCGCCAAAGTCACTGACTCAGCTTCCGGAAACGAATTCCCAGTGAAGTCCCGCCAACGCCATTCTTACCTTTGTCAAGCTATCCCTCCCTCGCCTACTGATCAGTCTATCTCCATTTCCCACATCTCTGTCGTGAAAAATCAGCATTGCGAATCTCATTTCCCAGCTTCGCCTCTCTGTATTCCCTCCCCCATCAATGGCTCCGTCGCGACGCCAGAGCAACGGCCGATCACCATTAGTGAACCAAAAATGCCAAATTACCGCCTTCTTCAACAAAGCTTCGCCTAATCAATCACAATCACCTTCTATGTCCAAACCAAACACTAACCCTAGCCCTAGTCAATTATCAAACCCTAATTCCAAAACAAACCCTAGCCGTAGCCCTACCCCAAGCCCAACTACTTCATCGGCTTTCAAGCCCAAGATCATCAAACCTCCGTTAACCATTGGCTCCATACCCTCTCTGTCTACCCCAACCTCCCCTAAAGGCACCTATGGGGAAGAAGTTGTGAATAATAGAGTTAGGGTCTACTGGCCTTTGGATGAAGAATGGTATGAGGGGTGTATAAAATCATTTGATAAAGGATCGGGAAAGCATTTAGTGCAGTACGATGATGCTGACGAGGAATTGCTCGATCTTTCGATGGAAAAGTTTGAGTGGATGGAGGGATCAGTTAAGAAATTTAGGCGATTGAGACGGGTATTAGTGATCGAGGAGGAGAAGGAAAATGTGGATGGAAATGAGAGCGCTAGGAGTGATTCTAGCGGTGATAATTGGGAGGAAAATGTGGGGAGTGAGTCAGTTGAAGATTGTTCGGAACATGTAGAATTGGAGAATGAAGAAGAACAAGAGATGGATATTTTGAAAAGGATGAAATGGGTAAATGTGGGGCGGGGTAAGCGGAAGGTGAACAAGAGAGTGAGAGATAAGGTGAATTCAAGTAAGAAGTGGAAAAGTGATGGTGCAGTGGATGGTGGCCGCAACGATTTGGTGGAGACTACTGACAATAGCCAGACTAAACCGTGGGAATTTGGTATTTTGTTGGTGTCTTTGTGACTTTTGTTGCTTGGATCAATCATTGCCAACTGAGTATGAATTGCAGTGAGCGCATAACAGAAGTTCAATTTGATTAGCATTTTGTAATGATGATAGTGTTTGCCAAAAGCATAATATTACATATCCAACTTGTTAAAAATGAATTTTTACCAATTTGAACATTTATTTTTCTGCAAAGCTTCTAGTTGTTATGGACACGGTGCAAATTTTTTTGGATTACAACTCCATTGCTTAGGAAATCAAATGGAAAGATTGATTTAACACCTTTTCATTTATAAACAGGAATCATTTTAGTCTTATTTTTTGCTTAAGCTAAAGCTGGTTACTATCTGCATTGATTAGTGTTATCCATCAACATCATTCTTTACATTTGTGAAAGAAAGGGAATGTGACAGAATTAGATCATTAAAAAGAGGTAATGGTCAGACTGTTTCCAACCTTGTAAAGTGAATGTAATATTTGAGTTAGGAATACCATTGGAAGCTCACTATTCATATCCTCAACTGGGAAAAGAATTGGAGATATCTGCAGAAGAGCACCATATATACAATGTGAAAGCATGCTAGCTTGTGATTGTGGTCTACAAAACTGGATTGCAAGGTTTAGTCTGCTCTGTATGATTTGCTACTTCTACTCACTCCTTTCCCGCCCCGCCCCCCCCAAAAAAAAAGAAAAAAAGAGAAGAAAAGATGTAGTTTTCAGAATAACTTGGTAGTGTATCTTTGAGGACTGACAACTTAATACCTAAGACATCTTTTGATTAAGTGGGAGATTGTTTTCTGCAGATAGGAAGCCATGTGCTGTTGTTGACAACATCATAAAAAGTGATGGGTTAGAAAGGTTTGGTTGTCGTGAAGCAGAGAAGTTTCCTTTCCTTGGGAAGTATGTACTCATATGTCAATCTTCATTCTTCTTTGACGTTTCTGCGCCTCTATTATTGTACACAGATTCCACATATCAATCTGTGTTCGAATGAGTTTCTGGAGATCCCTAGCTCATCAATTTCATATTTCCACTGAGATAGAGATCGAAGAGATGCTCAAAGGAGACGCCCTGGAGACATGAATTATGATCCAAGAACTCTTTTTTTGCCCCACAACTTTTTGAAAGGTCTATCAAGCTGTCAGGTGATTAAAGTGAACTTCCTCAGATCTTCCATGTTATCTTTGGTAGTGTATGTTGTTGATTTTACTGAATTCTTTGATTGTATAGAGACAATGGTGGGAGTTCAAATCAAGGAATATGGACAAGGTTCTATTTTTTAAGGTACAGCAGTCATGTAATAATTGGCAATCCTGTATTGCCATACCTGAATTTCTGTTGTTGGGTTGTGCACTCTAGTGATACACTGTGTGTCTATATTGAATCAGATGGGCAAATTTTATGAGCTTTTTGAAATGGATGCACATGTTGGTGTAAAAGAACTTGATTTGCAATACATGAAGGTATCCCGTTAGTTTACAATGTGGGCATTTTTTTCTTTTTTATGTGTTTGCCTTTTTTTCTAATCCTTTTCATCAGACTGACCATCTACCTTCGGATTTTTCCCTTTATTTAACCAATGAGTGGACCTTCCTCACCTACACCACCCTTGAAAACAAAGAGAAGAAATGATTAAAGACAATGAGAAGTAGAGCTGTTTGTATTGAAGACTCTGTTTCACATTTTCTGCTTGTCTGATCCTTCTGCTGAATTAATCATTTTATTTTTCCTGCTTCTACCTCAAGTTTATATTTGAAATGCATTTTCATTGTCAGGGGGAACAACCTCATTGTGGATTTCCAGAAAAGAACTTTTCAGTGAATGTGGAGAAACTGGCTAGAAAGGTTTTTTCATCTAGTTCCTCTCTTGTCCTGTTGCGATGTTTAGTTATGCCTTTCATGCAACTTAGTTATCCTGTAAAGAAAAATATTTTACTTAGAGCTCTATTGTCAGAGCAGGGCTATCGGGTTCTTGTAGTGGAGCAGACCGAAACACCTGAGCAGCTTCAGTTACGACGCAGGGAAGAGGGTTCAAAAGACAAGGTCTGTTTTCACTAGAGGTCTTGCAGTTTTCCTCATAATTTTAATTTTTGCATTGCGGTCCCGGTGTTGTGGGTGTATCATAAGCAATCACAAAAGTGTCGCAGCCATATGGTGATGGTTGCACCCCTTCAAGTTCAAATAGCAATATGTATCAGCCAACATGATACATCACGGCCGGTTTTTGTTCTATGGTTGTCCTTTTTATTTGATTTAGCTTCTGTACTGACTTAGGGTACTGAATACAAGTTCGCCCTTGCTATTGGAAAAATAAAAAAAAAAGAATTATTAGTCAGCTACAATGTCAACCACACTCATCCTGTTTTGAATCACTACAATTCCTTCTCTGGTTCAATAGATTAAATCGCTGCAGGATCTAAAAATGGCACTGGCAGCCTTTTCTAATCTCTTAATAGGTTTTTTTGACTATGCACTGTCAGGATCACTTCTTAGAATTGATTGTTTTACTCCTATTTGTAAGTGACTACTAAAAGATATCCAAGCATCTCATCAAATGTAGTCTATATTATATGACCAGTGGGATTTTTCTTTAAATCTTTTTCATTTTTCTCACGAAAGATTCTCCTCTTTGCATTACATATTACCAATCTGGTTTTTGGTTTATTCTTTTTTGGTGTTTGATTTATAGGTTGTAAAGCGTGAAATATGTGCCATGGTGAGTAAAGGAACACTGACTGAAGGAGAGATGTTGTCAACCAATCCTGATGCTTCTTACATCATGGCGATGACTGAAAGCTGTCTTGTTTCATCAGATCAGATGGAGGAACGAATTTATGGTGTTTGTGTAGTTGATGTCTCCAGAAGCAGAATTATTATTGGACAGGTATCTCTTACACCCCAAGACACTTCTCTCAATCTTCTTTCCTTTCCCATGCCGCTTTTGAGGTAGCAAATTGTTAAATGTATGTGCATATTATGAAGGCATCGGGAGTGTTACTAGCCATTATGTGAGGTGAGTTGATTTCTGAATGGTTTTGGCAGTTAATCTGTTGAAGCTTATCTTCACAATAATTGTATCAATCCTACTGATTTTTCTCTCCCAGCCCAGGCCCATCAAGTTAGATCTGTTAGCGAGTTCTAATTATCAGCATGGTTGGGTGACTTTCATTTTTCCGTTGAAACTCAAAAGCTTGGAGTTGCCTAGTACTCTGACTATCTCTGCTTAAGTTTTGATGTCCTGCCGAGGATATAAACAATCAAACTTCTTTGAAATTTTTTTTTGTTTTTTGTTTTTTAATCCTTCTATTCTGGAACAATGTTATTGAACCTGGAACTTCTTGGTCTGCTATACACTGTCTGAGAAATCAATGCTTTAAATCAATAGATGCTTTTCTCAAAGTATTTTCAAATTTTGGTTGCCAACTCATAGGTTGTTCTCTCTAACAATGACTAATTTTCTTTCACCAGATTAACGATGATATGGAGTGCAGTGCTTTGTGTTGTCTACTGTCAGAACTAAGACCTGTTGAAATTATTAAGCCTGCTAAATTGCTTAGCCTTAATAGTGAAAAGGTGCTTTCAAGATATGCAAGAAATCCTCTAGTTAATGAGTTGGTTCCAGGTTTAGAATTCTGGGATGCTGATAAAACTGTTTGTGAAGTCAAGAGTTTCTACAGTCGCACATGCGATCAGTTGGTGTCTTCCTTGTCTGACCAAGGAAATATGAAAGCCACCAAATTTGATGTTGATGATGGCTTATGTTGCCTACCAGAAGTTCTAAATGAGCTGGTGAATGCTGGTGATGGCAGCAGGCTTGCACTGTCAGCTCTGGGAGGAACCCTTTTCTACTTGAGACAAGCTTTTCTGGATGAGACATTGCTCAGATATGCCAAATTCGAGTTATTGCCTTGCTCTGGTTTCAAAGATGCTTTTCAAAAACCTTATATGGTTCTAGATGCAGTAGCATTGGAAAACCTGGAGATATTTGAGAATAATAGAAATGGTGACTCTACAGGGTAAGTTCATATATACTTCTGTGTACCCCCGCTATTCTATAATCATGATCCTCGTCTTATTTTGTATGATGAAATGTCATGAAGATAATTAATTTGAAGAGAAATTGTTAATGTCGTGTTTTCAATGATTCATGTGTTCTATTTGCAAACAAGTCTGAAAAAACTTCTTCGTATTTGAAGGACATTATATGCCCAATTAAATCACTGTGTGACAGCATTTGGGAAGAGATTACTCAAAACATGGCTAGCGAGACCTTTATATCATTCAGGATCAATCAAGGCAAGGCAAGATGCTATTGCAGGTCTGAGGGTAAGACTTACTTTTGAAGTTTTCTTCATTATTTAATACCTTTTTTCCCCTTTTGCAATTGCTTTAAAGTGAACTTGTTCCTCCCCAACAAAAAGAGAAAGTGTGCAGTCTGGCTTTCGAGACTTTAGATGCCACTATCATTTCTCTTTTCCCATGCAGGCACACTAAGTGTCAGCCTGCGGAGTTAGAAACCGACTACCTATTGAATCATGCTAATAGTTTCCTTAAATTCTTATCTGGCCTCTCTTTTAGCACAGACCAGCATTGTCGGCCCTGCATTGTGTTCCAAGGCCCAGCTAGTTTCTATCACAATGCTTCCAAAACTGAACAAAGGAGGCTCTAGAATTTTCCTCTTAAATGGTTACCTTTGCTTAATTATGGAGTCTGGGCCGTTTGCAAGATTGTTGTGGTGGTCATTTAAGTGATATGAAACATGTTGGCTCATCTCACACTTGGCATATAAACTGTATGGTTTCCTGGGGGAATGGAATCGATTTGAATTAGTTAAGTTGGCATACCCCATTATGAAGGCAGTGACATATATCTTCATCAGTGTTTTCTCTGTTTTGGTTATAGGGTAACGATGATTCATTTGGTTTATCATAAGGATGCCATAATAGCATTGTTAATTTCTGCTTTTCTTTTTTCCATTCCAGAGTAATAACTTGTCATATTCAATCAACTTTCGGAAAGAGCTGTCCAAGCTGCCGGACATGGAGCGATTACTTATGCGCCTCTTTGCTAGAAGGCAAGTAGACAACAGCATCACACCCTTACACAGACTTGCTTCATCTTATTTTGAAAAGAACTTGCTGATGGTTATGAAATTTGGATATACAGTGAAGCTAATGGAAGGAATGCAAATAAAATTGTTCTTTACGAAGATGCTGCAAAGAAACAGCTTCAAGAATTTATTTCAACAATGTGTGGTTGTGAAAAAATGGCTCAAGCATGCTCTCAATTGGGTTCCGTTATAAATAATGTCAATTCTGGACCCTTACATCATCTGTTAATTCCTGGTATTATTTGCCCTGCTGTTTTGGATATTCTGATTTATTATTTTTATTTTTTTTTTGCTTGGTATCCTCAATCTGGCTAAATTCTCCTGTAACTGATCACATGCAGGCAAAGGTCTTCCTGATACCAGTTTAGTTCTAAAGCATTTTAGGGATGCTTTTGATTGGGCAGAAGCCAACGATTCAGGACGAATAATTCCTTGCGAAGGGGTTGATACAGAATATGATTCTGCTTGTGAGAATATCAAAATGATTGAATCTAGCATGAAAAGATACCTCAAGGAACAGAGGAAGTTACTTGGGGACACAACGGTAAGTACCTGCTCAATTTAGCAGTGTCATGTTTGAGCTGTCAAACTTCCTCTTTGTTTCTTGTTGGCATTAACTTTTGCTAGCTGGTCATCTATGCAGATCTCGTACGTAACAGTTGGAAAAGAATCATATCTTTTAGAAGTGCCAGAAAGCTTGAGCAGTAGTGTTCCTCGAGAGTACGAGTTACGGTCATCCAAAAAGGTTAAAGGCAATAGGCAATGTATCGGACTCATGTTCTTTAGAGACCTCTTACAATTAGATAAGTAAGCGAACTACAGCCGTTTCACCAACGGTTAAAATCAAATGGCATAGAGATTTAATTTTTTCGTGAGGATTTTGTAAATAGCCACATTGATGCGAGTCTCTGTTGCATAATTATTCGATTCAAAGTACTGAATATTATGCTTATTCAAATTTCAGATGCTTCAGTTCAGTAAAATTGTGAATGCACACCTGCATAATCCCAACATGTCATATAGAACAAACCACCTACATGGTTGGCTTGAATTGTTATAATTCTCTTCCCTTTAAATAAATACAAAATTGAGGGCAAGAAGAAATGCTCGATCAATTTTCTATAGATGCAAAGAAAGAAAAGTTATCCCATTGTTATTACCATCCCTAAATTTATAGATTATTTGGATGACGTGACTTATTTATGTGCCTTGAATCTTTGGCCATCTGTCACCAAATTTTGTTTTACATTGTTCCCTGGAATCTGGCTGTTCAGGGTTTCTTCAGATACTGGACACCAGATATAAAGAAAATGTTAGCAGAGCTATCTCATGCTGAATCTGATAAGGAGTCCAAGCTAAAAGGCATTCTGCAGAGGTTGATTGGACGCTTTTGTGAGCATCATAGAATGTGGAGACGATTGATTTCAACTGTCGCAGGTGTGGTCATGATGTACTATTTTGCATTTAACGTCTTTGTATCATTTCCTCCACTCTTTACAATTCACATGCCTTTTGTATTCATCTGGTTCCCCTATTCTCCGTTCTGCTTTCTTCCCTTTAATTTTACAACTGCATTCTGGTGCACTTCCTGTGGTCTATTTGCTCATACAATTGTGGTTCCAACAACCAACAATAATAACAAAGCATTAAATCTCACCAAATGGGATCGGTTATATAAGTTTATTTTTGTCATTTTGCTCTATTTAATATAACATCGTATGAAAGTAAAAAGAATTTATATTAAATTTATCACCATTTAAAATCATGGTGTAATGTGTACCCCTCTATTCCTGTCATGGAATAGATGAAATAAATCTGGAAAATGTATTTTTTGTTTGAAATCTATGATCAATGATAGAACAAGATTCATTTTGCATCATATCTAAGGGTTTTCTTCCTTTAGGCTAAAAAAGCAATGCCACTCGACTAGTAGAAAAAAATTAAATTGTTTTTTGTGACGTCATTCCAAGTTTTTTTGGTTGACCTCTTTATTTTCATTTCCAATAACAATCTATCTTTCCTCATAAGTACTTTACTTGACCTATGTTTTAAGTGTTTGAACTACTTTATATAACTTCCCTCATCTTTCCTATAAGCAGCTATAAAAAAGAGTAGCCCAGAATTTTCCTTATTACAAAAACCCCAATTGTTTGAGCAGATAGGGCAATGCAAGTGCGCAAGAAAGATGTAATTCAAATGCAAGGCTTACATTCTCTTGGCTCGTCTTGCAGAACTGGATGTTTTGATCAGTTTAGCAGTAGCGAGTGACTATTATGAAGGACCTACTTGCCGTCCCATCATTTCAGACAATTCTAGTCCTAATGGCATGCGTTATTTGACTGCTAAAGGTTTAGGGCATCCTGTCCTTAGAAGTGATTCCTTAGGCAAGGGTACATTTGTCCCCAATGACATTATGATTGGTGGTCCTGATCATGCGAGATTTATCCTTCTTACTGGTCCTAACATGGGTGGAAAGTCAACGCTTCTTCGCCAAGTTTGCTTGGCCGTTATTTTGGCTCAGGTTAATACTCTTATGGTGTGAATTCAGATGATTGTTGCATCGTTTTCAGGCTGTTCTGAATGGTGGCTTTTCCCTAGGTTGGAGCGGACGTCCCTGCAGAACATTTTGAGCTGTCACTCATTGACCGAATCTTTGTCCGAATGGGTGGAAAAGATCATATTATGGCAGGCCAGAGCACATTTTTGACAGAACTCTCAGAAACTGCTTCTATGCTGGTGAGATTCATTGTATATTATGTTGCTAAGTTTGGCTGCAAATTATGAAATGAAATATCAGCTGATAAATAAAATATTGGCCCCTGATACTAATATTTTCTAATGCTATGCAAAATTGTGTTATGTCGCCTTACTTGTATTATATCGGCTGACACACTCGATATTTCCAGTATATCGGCCGATATTTGCCCATTAGAATAAATTGCATTTGAAATCTCTAATTGTAGTATATATTACTTGATATGGCTGAACTAATATGACCACGAATGGTACTATACTAATGGCAATATTTTCGTCCATGCTCCAAATCCAATAGTTAATCCTCTAGTATAGGGTGGCAAGTGCATGATAGAGAAGCCAATATGACATACATATGAAATGAGTATGTTATGCTTGTGCTATTATGCAGAAAGTAAATTTCAACCTCCTTTTCCAAATTGCCAACTTCCTGATGTTTCCTTCTCATAAGAATTTTCATAGTGAAAAACACTTGAGTTCATGATTGAGCAAAGGGTTGCATTGCATAAGCTATTTGGGCAAGTTCATCTTTTGATTTTCAAGGAAGGAATCAGCTTCATGCACATGAATCATAATAATTGATAAAGCTTTTCTAAGTGCACTTTTTTGACTTGTCATTGAGTTCTCATGGCTGCTGTAGGCATTTGCAACCTGCGATTCATTGGTGGCTCTGGATGAACTTGGACGTGGCACTTCGACTTCTGATGGACAAGCCATCGCGTAAGTGCCAAAAGCATTTGATGTCCCATCAATGTAATGTTTGATCATATACATGTTGCATAACCCCTTGATTTTCTTCAACAGGGAATCGGTTCTTGATTTTTTAGTTCGCAACGTGCAGTGTCTTGGAATGTTTTCCACTCATTATCACAGATTAGCGGTAGACTTTGAGGGAGATTCTAAGGTATAGTTTTCCTAATTTTGTCTGGGAAATTTTACCCATTGAAAAATGGAGGCAACAAAAGAATTTTAGTAATATGTCTATAAACTATTGAATTAGTAATATTCCTTTATATACAGGTCTCCTTGTGCCATATGGCATGCCAAGTAGGTAAAGCGGTTGGAGAGATAGAAGAAGTTACATTTCTTTATAAATTGGCCCCTGGCACATGTCCCAAAAGCTACGGTGTTAATGTTGCACGGCTAGCTGGTATGCTCTTCTATTGTTTCTTGTTGTATCGTGACCTTATTTTTCTCAAATGGTTAAAAGGCGGCCTATTGCATAAATCTCCCGCTATGTGCAGCGTCCCGGGAAGGGTTGGACTAATATTTAGTCTATTTTACGTAGTCTTTCCACAACTCAAATCCATGACCACCAAGTTACACGACAACTCTGTTGTTGCACTAACTTTCCCTAAAGGCGCATTAATTCAAACATCGAAGTGGTCATGTTTACGTAATGGGTGTCGAGCCTTTAGTGCCTAACAACTTGTCGGTTTTGCTTCACCGTTTGATTCATTTCCTTTAGGACTTGAGTATTTTGTACGGTGTATGGAAAGAAACTTACATTTTTTTGTCTCCCATGATATTAGTAAGTTGGCTTTCTGTGCTTTGTGCCAATACCGAACTGAATGGTGTGCAAATAGGTAAGTTAGCATTTTGTATTATGCCCGGGGTAAATAACCACAACTTCTCCATTCACTATCTTACCTTCCCTTTATAACATATAATCAACACCTTTTTCTTTTCCCTTTTTCCAAACCTCTCTATGTCGTACCTTCATTTGATGTTCACCTCTAAATTTGTACTGATTTTAAATGAAACGACCAAGATACCTGTGGCCATGTTTATACTGACATGTGCTATATCCTAAGTTTATTCACTCATATTTTTAATGAGAGAAGTGGTGTTTTAGTCATACGGCGCAGTCTTATTGTCTTCCTGTGCACATGTGCGAGAAGCATCATGGGGTGTGACATTGTAATTGATGTTTGGACATAGAATTGAGTCCTTGTGAATGGGCATCGCCAGGTGCTCGTATTTTATGACAGTGGGGACGATAAAACAACCATTTTTGACATAGGAAGATCTAAAAAGGGAGATGGTTTAGTGAAACATGCTCTCCAAGTAAAGATGTTTTGTGTAGAAAGAAAAAAAGAAAACTCCTTTATGGTGCTAAAAACAGCTATTCTTTATCTGTTATCGGTACATTTCTCAATCGATCTCATCATTCCAGGAATTCCCGATTCTGTAATTTGTAAAGCTGTGGTAAAGTCAAAAGAGTTCGAGGCTGCATATGGCAGAGTTAGAGAAGTGTCCCACAACAGATGTCAAGGTCAGGACAAAAGGGCTGTTGCCTTGATCCAAAATTTGTCGAGTGTTGCTTCAAATCTTACTCCCCATAAGACTTCCCAGAAAGCAGGTATTGCCACGCTCATCAAGCTTCAGCAACAGGCACGGATTCTTCTCAACAAACACATGGTGTGATTGTGTGAATTATTGTTTAGTAGTTCTTGATGTGCAGGTAATTAACAAATTTAAAAGTTTTGAGTTGGACAATGCATCATAAAATGATAAGAAAGCCATATTTTTGTACATTTGTTTGGTAAACCTAGTTTTGTCTGTTGTACATATCACACTCTGGCTGCCGACAATGAACTAATGATGAGAATGCTTCACGTGGAATCGAATTTTGCATCAAGTGATGTGGGGATGAGATTAGGTTGTTGAGGTATCACCTGGCTTACAAAGGGGGTGAAAACTAGCCAATACCTCAAACATTGAGCGGCACTCAGACATATTATTATCGAGTATTGTTTTCAATAAGTGAGCCTTGATGTGACGGATAAGTTTGTTTGACAGTGTCTTCAAAGCTATTATGGATGTAAACTCAGAGATATTTTTGGAGATTGTGTATGTTTGACTCATGCTGCAAGTCCTGTGCATTATTAGGCCACCTTAAACAATAGTGGCACACTTATTTCCTATTGGATTCTATTTGAAAGAGACCGAGAGTAACAAACATTTGGTGGCTCACCCGACTGACTTGCATCTGAAGGAAGCAATATGAGTTTGTTAGTTTGGTGGGGCTTGTTTGAATTATTCAATTCACCGCTTGTACCAACAAAGAGAAAGGAAAACAAATATGATCTGGAAAAATCATTAGTAAGGAAAAACTCAAATAATTTGGTCTCCGTTGCACATTTTCCTCTAACTAAAACAGAGGACAGTAGTAGGTGTGTGCTGTGCTAAGTGCAAAATAGCGGAGGGGGGTTTCACTGAGACTGAATGTCAACTGCGTGATGTAGCCGCTCCTCCCCTCCATTTTCTCCGTAATATTGCAGATGATGGTCGTACGTATAATCCTGATGCCACTGAGAAAAACCAATTTCGTTTGGTAACCGCAATAATATATTGAAAGAGTAGCGATCTTTTTATTCGAAAAAGATTCA
>JAOVVI020010265.1:0-13164 GCA_028571085.2 Nepenthes alata
TATCAAGTCCAGGGATGAAAAAATGATATTTCCCAGTGATTTTATTGATGGCTCTACTATCACACATATTCTTCACGATCCATCTTTCTTAGGTGTCAAGAAAGCGGCCACTACACATGAACTCATGCTTTCTCGAATGAATCCTTTGTGAAGGAGTTTCTCAACTTACCTCTAAAACTAAACATGCTCAGTGGAATTTATCCTACAATGAAGTAGATTTGGGAGAGACGCATCTAGAACAAAATCAATGGCATGTTGAATGTCGTGTAAAAGTGATAAATAATAGGGGAGGTGATGTAGGGAGGGAGAAAATTAGAGAGAAGAGTAATAGAGGGGTAGAGATAAGAACAAAAACTAGAGGGGTAGAGATAAGAAGGAGAAATAACCAAGGGAGAGCGGGGGAAAGGAAAGCACAATTGCTCAAAACTTTCATTCATCAATCATCAATCATCCATACAATAGAAGTAGGGTTCTTATATAGAAAACTCGAATTCTCGACTAAGTTGGAAAGAAATATAATTTCATAACTAAATATAACTTAAATTCCTAAAAGAAAGAAAAATCTTAATCAAATAAAAGCAAATCAAAGAAAAGAAAATCTTAATCAAATAAAATAAAATTAAATAAAATCGCAATCTTTCAAATAAAATAAAATCAAAAGGAATCAAAGTAAATCTTTTTAAATTTAGTATAGTTTAGATGTCCACATCAGGAGGTCCTCGGGAAAGACATCTTGAAAGTTTTGGATGACCTCATAGCCCTTATTGGTTATCAATACGAGAGAATCTGAAAGGACTTCAAAAAAAATTATAGCAAGCACAATAGACTCACCTATAACTGCATGGTTAAACGTTGTAGGGCTACTAATTTGTAATCCTTTTGTCATTATTACAACCTTTTCTTTATTGTGAGTCATAGGTTTTGAGGACAAAATAGAAAGATGAATTTTATTTCCCTTGTGAACAAAAAAACAAGAGTTGAAATGACCTTAAATTGTTACATCCAAGTCGTATAATAACCCCGCCCTAAAATTACATCCAAGTCATATAGATTAGTTTTACCTTCTAACTTAGCAAGTTTTCATCATGTAATCTTTTCCAAACTTCGGAAGTGTGTTTTTTATCCCTCTCATATTATTGAGTATGAACTTTTGCAAAGCAAATTAATGAAGATTTGATATACATGAAAAAATCAGTTCAAATTTTGGGAATATGATATCAGATCCTCTACACGAAGGTGATCCCTTGGCTAAAGTGCTTTGGCGGAATCACGCAATGGAAGAAACTAATTGGGATTGCGAGGATGATATTTAAGAAAGGTATCCACATTTTTTTTGTCAATTAGGTAAGTGAATTTCCAAGGCAAAATTTTATGAGAAAGTTGTAACACCCAATTATTGAAATACAATTTTCAATGTTAGAGTTTAATTATATTATGTGAATTTTTTAAAATAATTGTGTGTTTGGAGAAAAATTAAATATTTGAGGGGATAGGGCCAATGTCTAACCCGTGCATGTGGCTTAGTAGATTAGGCAATGCTCGTGTGTGATGAGGCAGCTTTGTGTGTGGCTTAGCAGAATTGGTGGTACTCTTGCGTAGTTCAGGGGATGCTCATACATACATGCAATTGGTGTTTACTCTTGATGGGCACATGACAAGCAATTGTTTGCCAATTTAACTATATAAGCAAATTTCTTTGAGTTTTGGATCATTTCTGATGAGAATTTGAGAGAAGAGAAGAGAGAAAGTGAAAACTGTGATTTTAAAGTAATTTCGGGTTAGATTTGAGTAATACTTAATATAAGGCAAGTGCATCTAACCAATTATTTGTTTGTTGTTAAAATCTTTTATTGTTTTCTTTGATATTTACATAAAATCTAACCAATAGGACGCTCCCTTGGCCCAAGATCTAGAAGGTAATGCGGTTGGCCCAAGTGGGTTGACCCTAAATCATCCAGCAGAAAACAGACAGTTAGGGTTACGTAATACGTTGCCCCAATAGTTGTCCCTCCAACTCAGCAACTAACGGCCTTCACAGCTTAGCACTTACAAGCAAACAACACTCACCTTACTGTGGCCCTATGATTATTCTGACAGCTCAACAAATATACTCAGAATATATCCCTATAATTGTGTATCACCCTAGGATAGCAGTTGTGGCTCAACAAATTTTCTCAGGCGACAGTTACCATGTGGCGCTCCCATGATCAATGAAACGAATATTCCCAAACGGCAGCGATTACCATATAACTGCCCCTCGTGATCGTTGAAACAACTCAGTGGATCCACGCGGATAACTGTTACCAACCGTAAGGCCCAAGGATGGCTAAACAACACTTACTTTATAAATATGCCTCCTCCTCCGCAAGGAAATGGATTGACTCTCAAATTTCCAAAGTGTTTCTTAAGGCTCAGGTGTTTCGATACTCTAAGATCCACCTAGCCAAAGAAAAGCCACTCTTCCTGTGAGCGTAACCTGTCCAAAGCCATTTAACTCACGAGTGTATCCCTCTCACAAGGCACTTTCGTAAAGAGTGCACTCTCGAAAAAGTCGCTCCCAACCAAGTGCATCTCTTGGAGCCCAATCCTCCACTAAATACTCAATCCCCTTCATTCGTGCATCCATACACATTGCATTCCTCTATCTTTCTCACTGTCGAAGAAGAATTTTTGACTTGAGTATCGAAGAATATACCGGGGAGCGAATTTCGTATACCTCTTACCTCTTGTTTGTTTGTTGTGGTGTGTAGGATTCAAATTTCTAGAAACGAAAACAGGATCCACTTCAATTTGACAAGCGGCTCCCTAATTTGTAGGATAATTCGAATCCGAGAACTCATCACCACTTCTTTTGACATGTATGTTAATTTTACTCATATTTATCATATTTGAAGGCTTTTGCCCACATTTATAAAATTTGTCATAAAATCATGAAATTTTTGAATATTTGACTTTGCATGTCATTTTATTTAAATTTTTGATGAAATAATCTACTTTGAATTTATAAAGATTATTTGTTTTCCAATATTAGGACAATCTGTATATTTGTTATTAACTGTAGAATTTTAGTTTTGACTAAAGAATTATTGTAGAAAACTGACAAAATATATTCAAATATATCTTAATATATTATTTGTACGTGAAGATTGTTACCTAATATCCACGGGTTCGAAAAGTGATGTTTGATTTCATCTATAGGAAATAACATGCAGTCAACTCATTTATGGATCTTGAATAGTGGTGTACGGCCTGACCTAGAGAACTCCCCTCCTTTGAGAACTTTATTTTCATATTCAAGTAGACCAAAAGTTCTACTTATCGTTGTTGGGAGGCTTCTATAAGCACAGTAATGTAAAGCACAAAAATAAGAATATATTCTATTTCATACTGCATACATCTTTCTCCAGAGCCAGACGACGCTCATGCAAAGCTTTCTTTCGTTTCTCCAAACTTGCTTGCAGAATCACATTGCCATTAGCCTATAGCAAGAAAATGCACATATAAACACTACTGAAAGGAAGTCATCCCAATCAACATACCAATAGAATGTATGAAAAGGCAGGAGTTTCAACCTCTTCTGCAATTTGATTTCGCAAATCACTCTTGGCAGCCTCAAGCCTTATGATTTCATCCCTGTATAAGAAGATAAAAATCAAGCACATATCCTAGTTCCAAAAGCAATTTCAAGATTTTTAGAATGGAAATATTTCTAATGAAGTCTATATTTTCCCATTTACGGCTGTCATAAAAAGACTGCTGGCTACTAGTTGGCAAAAAGGTCATAAAATCATAGATCCACCCACAAAAAGCCCTAACAATGAAAGAGAAAAGAAGAAATGCCCACTCTAGACCGTAAAGAAAAACATGATGCCTTCAGGCTTCAACAAGTATATTGATATATGATCTTCGATATTTTTTGCAACATCTAAATTGACTAATAAAGGTCTGAACATTCTAAATGACAGCGACAGCTAATTATAGTTTTAATCTTCACACTATTAAGTTAATTGTTGTTTTAATCTACAGAATATAAGGACAGAATTGGTGCTTTAAGGTTGATGCTTTTGTTCTAAGAATTCCCCACTAATAATAGAGACCACGGGATAAGACAAGCAATATAATTATTGACTGCAGAATGGGACATATTCCTCACTAATAATTGAGACCATACCATAAGGCAATCAAAATGAGAAACATAATTTTTAACAGCAGAATGAGAAATCTGCTAGCATAGAAGTCTTTTAAGAGAACTGTATTTAGGTACAAAGAGTACTATGAACCTAAAGAACATAACATCTTAAGAAATGCTGAAGGTAAACTTTTAACATACCAGAAACACAGACTTGTAGACAAACAAATGCCAAGACTTGAACATCAAGTTTCACTCATGACTACAGGGGTCCTAGATGATAATAGTTTCTAGAACCAGATGCAACTACTCTAAGGAGTTTTTAAATATGGATGAGCTCAATACAATCTTTTTCTGGAGAAGACAAGCAGCACTTACTCATCATCAAGGGAAAAATCGATGGATTCCATGGAAAGGTTCTTTTGGGCCTGGACTCAATAAACAACAAAAAAAAATGTTGGTAATGTTAGCTGAAATTTCAAGTGTCTATTGGTAATTAAAAAAAAAAAAAGGATAAAAGCCCATCTTGCATGAAATTATTGAAAGAAAGAGACAGAAATCAAACATTATCCATGACTAGAAGGCAACTATCAGAAGAAATTATCATGGAATGAAAGGTTTAAATTGTACTCACAGAGGTACGGCCCCACCTGGGGCGTCTGATGCTTTGTCCATAGAATTTACTTGCTGATTTTTGAGTAAGCGGTGGCCCATGAAAATCTGATTCATTTACCATACTGGTTTCTGTTGGAACCTTTACATTCAATTCACTGGACTCCTTGACTTTGGCCACCAAATTGCTATGGTCTCTTTTAATTGCATCCTCAGCACTTTGCATGTCATCATGGCGAGGAGTTAAAGTTAGAGATGAAGCTGATGATGACCTCCGGATGTCTTCATCATGATCATCTCTTTCAGGGGACTCTGACAGCTCAGTATTACGCTGCATTCAGCAATTTGAGGTGTCATCCTAGTACAAAAAGAATGCTGATAAGAATATCCTAGTTAGACTGCAATCATCTTCAGAGTAAACGCTTGAGATGAACCAAATAATAGAGAACAAGACATTGAAAAAAAAAACAAAAAACAAAAGAAGAGGTTATTTTTATTATGAAAAAGAGAAGGTAAATACACAGCTACAACAGTATGTTATCTGAAGAGTATCAACACCAGTGACTTCAATATGGTAAGTTCAATATTCAGTAAGAGTGGCACATGGAAGCTCCAGAATAATTTTTATATACATAAAGAAAGTTGAACTGCTTTTGCAAAAAGAAAATGTAGGAGAGTAGAAAAGGCAGGAAAACAACGAGATAGAAAGGAATTGCAAAGAGTGAGAATGTTTCTTATGAGCAACATTGATGGTTCACATTAGAGCCACCAACTTTGGTGTTCAATTTGAAAACTCCTTATTTTCTTAAAAGAAAATGGAAGGTGGGTTGTAGGGTAAACAAGCCAAAAAGGGAACTTGAAAGTTTTTTTTTTGTATTTCTCGCTCCATAAAGTATCTTGAACATTCTACCTCAAGTGGAGCATCACAGCATGCTTTACAACTTTTGCCATCATATATCTTGCTGGATTATTCAATTAGAGTTGAGTTATATTTTATCTGTAGAGTCTAGATGAACATGAAAATATGTGGCACTAAACATGCTGTATTATTTTATATCCTGACGTCATCAGTTTTCTGATTTTCTGTTCAAAGCAAACATGACAAAATATAAAACAATTACATGACTCAGCGAAGGTAACGCGTAGTGATAACTTAAACACCTGCATATGTTTACAGTTCTTAGGATGAGTTTTAGAAAACCAAAATCATCTTCCAGCTAGCTTTATGATCACTCTCTGTTGATCAGTCAATTTCAATATGTCAATAATCATTTCGTGTCCACAACTACCGCTTAGATGCTTCAAATCTGTTTAGGGAAATCCAGTAGTTTGCCAACCCAAATTGTAGGGAAAACTGACTCATATATATAGGAGCTTATCTATCTAGATATCCTAGAATAGTGACAATTTCAAGGAAAAGAATTTGCATATATTGCGGCATGTTGGAGACATTGAGTGATGTTGGTTGCAAAACAAAGAAAGAATACCAGCTACTCAGAAATCAAAAGAATGACAATGTTACAGACCATGTGACTGGGTCTAAAGGCATGAGCATCAATGATAGGAAATTGGCAACTATTTAGCTTCTTAAAATCCTCACAGATAGTTCCAGTATATTAATATGGAATGCATGTTGAGCCTTAAGAAATAAAGTGTATGTGTGTACATGTATAGATGGTCTGTAATTAACCAGCACTAGCCTTATCATCATATGAATGGTCGTCATCATCGGTACCATCAACAGTACCAGTTTTGCTTACTGAATGTTCATACTCATCATCTGTTTCACCACCACATTCTTCTGTTCCATATTCATTATGATCATCATCCTCGTACATCTCCTCATCATCAGTTCCCTCATCGGTCTCACTTCCACTTTCTTCCGAGTCTGAGAATAATACAGGAGATACTGAACCTTCCTGCAGTAAATTTGATACTCATGAAGCTCAAAGTAAGGAGAAAAATTGAATAGATGGCTTAAAATTCATAGAAAAAAGGTAGAGAAGAACCACTTGCTACTGAAGTTAAGGCTGTCCAGTGCATAATGAGATGGCCGTTAGCCTTAAACATACATAGGTCATTTAACAACTTTCTTTTTCATGCAAAATGTAGTATGACCAATGTTCAAGCAAAACCATGAATAAGATCTGTTTAACCATAAAGAATTCTGAGAGATTTAAAATAACCACAAAGATTGATTTTACTAAATTTAAAGGAGTGCACACGAAAGCGAATTGAGGTACAACTATTCAAACTGAATTAGCTGAGGAGTTCGTTGGATTCACAGAATCAATATGTCAGAGAAGGAAAAAGCTAGGCTTACCCCAAATATATTCTCATACTCATCCAGTAAAGTTATAATTATAGCTTGAGCATTGTTTGCTGCAGCTGCTGCTTGCAAAAGCTGAAAAGAACCATCACCAGCCACATCAAGATGGTGCTTATCTTCACAGTCACCAGAAAGAAGGGGACGCAGAAGCAAGGGAGCCATGCAAGCTGCCACAGCTGAAGTGCTCATTCGATTCTCTGCTTTACGAGAAGCCACAGCTTGCATCATCCTAAGAATCCTGAACAAGAAAATTGAAAGGAAGAAATTGAAGCAATTGCAATGACAAAGGGCTGTGCAGTTTAGGTTAAACTACTAGAAATACAGGATATGACATGGATGAGGTATTATCAGCATACAGATTAATTTTGTGATTGAGAAGAAACTGATTTTGAGTTTTTGACAACCTGATTACAAAGATATTTCTAAACAGTGCTGTGAAAAGAAAGTATCAAAAGAATCTGTAACAGAAGCAATGACGGATATCAGGAAAATAAATTGCAGAGGCTGCCTGGAGAGTAACAGTATCAACTGTCAATGTGAACAGAACACACCTTTTCAATATGCACTCCAAATTGGATTGATGTTGCCTAAGTTTACCTCTCAATTCCAACTGAGGCTGTCAACCTTAGCATTGACAGTACACATATATATTACTCTGGAAGGAGTGCATAAATCCACACTCAAGTTTCACAAGGATGGAAAAATTACAAATGAAAATGCTCATCTTGGATACAACCTAAAATAACAGATTGAAAATTATAGAATCAATCACCTTTGCAGCAAACGCCGATTTGGCTCTGGAAATGTTTCTAATATAGCTGTACGCATGGCATTGACCCTGCTGTTATGCTCAGTTCCTATTCATCATTGTAAAATTGACAAATAATTGATATCTCATTAACACAGGTGCACAGAGAGATGTAGAGAGATTACACACAAAACAAAGGAAAAAGGGGGAGGGGGGGAAGTGTGAGAGCTTAATGGAGGCTTAGTGGACTCAATCAAGTTCAACAAGAAGATGATCAGATGCTCATAAAATCATGATCTTGACAAAATCAAACCCTTGCTCATCAAATTTGTTACCGAGGAAAGGATAGACTACAATCTTATAGCAATACATCAGTAAATTTAAAATTAGCCTCCTTTGTCTTCATTGCTTGACTTTAAGTTAGAAAGTTCAGAAAGTTTCCCTACCTAGTTTGAGTTTCACTGAATTGGGTTTAAAGTTAATATACCAGTTCTTCCAGAGAAAAAATTATATGACATACTAGCTTTCAAACCCATCCATGTATATAAATGGAACAAATAGAGATTTATCAATTATAGTAATTGATAGACCTTTAAAAATTAGACTTACCGGATTGAGTGAAATTTGATATATCTTTAAACATGTTCCATTTACATGAAATACCTCAACGAAAACTTCCGTTATACTGTAATATGTCATGGTATTCCCAATACAGAAAAATTGTCCAAATTATAATTAACTTCTCATTTTTTTGAAATTGTATTCACAACTTTATGCATGGATTAGAATTGATACTAAATAGAAGTTTTGTATAAAGGTTAATAAGAGGTTTGAAATAAAGTGAGAAGTTCATATTATTGACAATTTTTACCTACTGAGTCTTTAGTTGCTACAGTGTAATTTATTCAATAATTCAATAACTATAATAATTTCCTAACAAAATTTGGTTCTGACCTTATTTAAAGTCATAGATTAGGAGTACACATTCAAGATTATGTGTGAGGCCAATTTATGTTGCATGATCCATTAGACAAGCTTGTTTTATACTATACACCTGCTCGGACACTTAGAACATCCATCATCCAGTTTTGAATGAGTATCATAAATAAAGAAATTTGACAACAGAAAAAGTAAATAAGACAATTCCAAAGCTGAAGGAAGAAGCCTAAACAAAAGGATGGAAGAATGTTGTGACATGACATAATCATCTAATTACTTGGAAGTTCAGAAGCATGGACACAGATATGACATCGGCATATTATTTGTCTAAAACCAGGAAAAGAGGGAACAAAAGACAGATTTAGTGTTCTATTTGGAATACAATCATATATAAGAGGATAATTTATTATTAGAGAATAAGTAAATGACTAGGTAATAATCAAATCTCTATCATCAGCCACCACCGCAAGCTCCACCAGAATGAATAGCCATCATTGCTAGCCCAATTTACTACCTGTCATTTCTCTTCTTTGGCAGGTGTTTCTCTCTCTATTTTACCGATTATGAAATGTTTTTACCATTTTTTTAATTACTAAATGACCTCAATATTTATTTAATTTTTAAAACGTTAACGAAATAGAATAAGAGGGAACAAAAGACAGATTTAGTGTTCTATTTGGAATACAATCATATATGAGAGGATAATTTATTGTTAGAGAATAAGTAAACAACTAGGCAATAATCAAATCTCTGTCATCAGCCACCACCGCAAGCTCCACCAAAATGAATAGCCATCATCGCTAGCTCAATTTACTACCTGTCATTTCTCTTCTTTGGCAGGTGTTTCTCTCTCTATTTTACCAATTGTGAAATGTTTTTACCATTTTTCTAATTACTAAGTGACCCCAATATTTATTTAATTTTTATCAAATACCTTATTTTCTTGTTTTGAGAAAAGGAGACTAGCCCAAATATGCCCCAAGCATATTGTAAATGTGTCCCCAATGTGTCCTACACATGTCAAGACTCCATGTGTAGTCGGAAAATCCTAAGCGTGCCCAAGTGTGTCCAAGTTGACCGAATTAACATAAAAAAGTAAAATATAACGACAAATGTCAGATTAAAAAATAGTCCAAAGCATGTCATAAATAAGTTTGAAATAAGACGAAAAATAAATCATTTCAACACCTGTCTTAGCATATCCGACATGCATCAAAGCACGTCGATATCTAACATGTGTTAGACACCAATACTCCATGCAAAGGGAGGTGTCCAAGCTTCCAAAGATTGGAAGGAACACAATCCCAAATATGGAAGACGCTGTATCCCACATCTCTACTGGATACAGACTTTTTGGGCAACTTGGACTGGAAGTTGAAAGTGCAATTGACAGTGATAGGTCTGTACACAGACCATACCGAGCCATTATAGAAGCATCTAAAGTTTGGAAACGAGGAGGAATTTAAAGAAGCACATGCCAACAAAATGACTGTTCAAATAGATAAACAAAAAGAGCGGAAAAATAGACTCTAAATTGATTTCTACAATTTCACTCGACTATGAATTTCAAAGAGTTTGCAAGATGTTAAACAACCATCACCAAATTAATTCACTTCAACTTCCAGACAATAGCCTGAATATGAAGTGATAAATGGTCATATTTATTGATATAAAATAAGTCATAAAGAAGAACTTCTAAAACAAGGCAAAGTTCGGTATTTGACAAAGATATTTTCTTTATATCAATTGATAGGAATAGGATATATCTGCTCTTTTACTCTTCATTTATTTCTCACTTTCAAAATTTTGCCCGAAAATAGTTCTGCTTTGAAAGGGAAATAGTCCATACTTGATAAATAGTGCAATATCCCCTATTTTTATATGTCTGCTAGTGCTTCTACTGAACCAATTGACTTTGGTCAAACTGCCATTAATGTGTGACTGGCAAATTAGAAATGCTAGGAATGCCATGGTTCCATCAAAACATTTCTATGCTTGTAGCTATTTGTTTTCATGACAGCCTGGAACAACAATCAAAAGAAATTAAATGGGACATTTCTACAACAAAACTTACGAAATGCTTCCAGTAGTGCATGACAGCAAGATGCTGGAACCGGAGATGATGGCAATTCCCTTAGAACATGCTGGAATATTGCAACAAGAAGGCAAAGGATAAGAAATCACTAGTTTTGAACATGCCATTAGTAATTAGAATAACAAAAGTAAACTTCATTATTAGAAGACACACTTTCACACAATCTGCAACAACATGTGCATCCTCTTCTGGCAAAAACTCAGTTTTCCCTGAATCAGAAGGATTTCATTAGAGATTGGAAGTTAAATCACCATATATCCAACAAAAAAAAGCAACTATTCATCTGTCGATTTTTCTTTTTTCCTGTTTGTGTTGTGGTAATGATTCTTGTGGTTCTAACAGTCAATCTACAATATAATCTTTTTTCTATTTGACTAACAATTAGATGGGAAATAATCACAATTTGAAACTAACATATAAGCGATTGAAATTCCATAGACACTTCATGTGCAAAATTTTTTTGAGTGATTAGTATTTTACAATTAATCTCAATAACATGTAGGAAAACAAGTACCAAGTTCCAGCCATTGCCCTTTCCTTGTTTAAAAATGGAATCTATCAAAAATGGAAGAGAAATGAAGATCCTAGAGCTGATACAAATAAGAAGTAATGCTTTTAAGATGCTGCTGTGAAGCACATGATAAAAAATATCCGATACTCATTAACAAATTCGCTTCTACCACTCACCATTGTGAATCATCCCTAACGGAATGGACATATAAGTGATCAATTACGAGTCACCTCCTAGTAAAAAATGATGATTGAGATGGGATTTGGCACTTTTGAACCACAAAACAGTTAGTTTCCATTTCGGTTATATGTGTAACCAACAGTAAAAGAAGATATGTGAAAAAAATATAGACAAACCATGCGATTTTTTTTTTCTTTCACTTGGAGAGATTTCAATTGAAAATCCTTCACCTTTTCCCTATTATTAACCATTTTAGTTCAGAAATTACACATAAATTGCTAGTGAAAACAGAAGATAAAATTTATTGGATATTTTCATCCCACATGTACAAGTGCTGGTTATTACAGGTTCTGGTGACATGAATTTTGTTGAACACCAACCACAATACTTTCTTTGGGGGATTAGAATCCTTCACAATGGGCAGATACATGGATGAAAGGGAACTATAGACTCAAATCAGTTGGCATGAAACAAAACCTGTATATTGGACAGAATGAACCCATAGAAAACTTGTTAGCCAGGCTTCTTTTTTCTTTGGGGAAGGTTATTGAGAATTCATAAAACCTTTTACTTTCTTCTTAATTATTAAACTGCTCAGACATCCATCACAGTTCCAGTTGAGTCCATGTCTTCCTTGTGAAAAATCAAGTACTCAATGCTACCTGTTTTCCTCATAGATGCGTGGAATAGGTTAAAAGTTAAGATACAAGCAAGATGAAGTCAAACAAACCCTGCTGATATTCACAAACTCGTCGATCAACTTCCTCAACATCTGCAGCTTGTCTCAAAATCCCTTCTACTTCGACTCCTGTTCCATTACACCAGAAATGGTTAGTTTGAAATACATATGTACATATCTACATGCATACCCCAACACAGAGGATACCTATAAAAATTTTCAAAATACTTAAAAATGTCATTCAAAAGGCCTCTTCCAGGAAAACAATTCAAGCACCTATTATGCTCCGTTGGTCTTGTACAATTTTTAGGTGCCACCTGTTAAACTATCCATTATTGTTTGAAAAAGACAGTGCAAGAAATATGTGACAGATAAAGTACACGGAGCTTAGTTAAGTGGAAACATTTTTTTTTAAATATTCTCAAGTCTCAACTTTTTCTCCTTTTCCCAATTTCATACTCAATTTTTATTTAGTACAATTTTATACTGAGTAAATTTTGGGAAAACAAAAGCTGAGGATAAAATTTGGAAAAGTGAAAAGTTGATCATATTTTTGGTCTTTTCCCCTTAATTTAGTACTGCCAGTGCCAGAAAAAGTTAAGCCATTACTGGCTTTGTAAAATAACAGAAAATAAGTTTAAAAAATTCAGCATGTTAGCCTATTTGGCAAGCTTTCAAAAGGCAGAAAGGATACATGTGCAGAAAAGTGCTTTTCTCATCCATCATGTGCTAATGTTTTGCATTTAAATAAATAATCATCATAGACAGCATAAAAATGATTTTCCACTTCATTTACCACCCTTCAATGTCTCTTAAAGCATAGGACTATATTTTTAAAATAGTTTCAGGGTGGAGCAAATCCCCGTTACTCACTCCTCTGCCCCTCCCCCTCCCACCCCCAAAACCCCCCCCAAGCGGGCCGGTGCGGGCCCAACACTAAAA
>JAOVVI020010266.1:0-13162 GCA_028571085.2 Nepenthes alata
TTTTGTGTCGATACCCATTATTCATGTTAGAATCGTGAAACCCATGACTATGGGCCAAGGAATATGTAGTTAGTTGTGCGGATTGTGTCCGATCCACCCGGTTTGGTTTCACCGAAACCCTAACCCATAAAAATTAGAGATTTCTCATTTCTTACCAGTGTATCATGAAATTGACCTCAAAATGTGAATCCCTACGTTCCAATGATGTATATATGTCGGCCGTGAGCTCGATTTTGCACGTTTTGACCCATTCGTGGTGTCCCGGCCCTCTAAATCGGCCATGACACTGTTCACCCGAGATCGGAGGGGATAATTGCGCGTTGTGACCTTCGTGAAATGTTGAAAGGACTCTAGAATATGAATCCCCGTATCCCAATTCTGTGTATATATCGACCGGATGCTGAATCCCGTAAGATTTGATCCGTTCGTGGCATCCGGGTGCCTTGAAAGTTATCCGTAATTGTTCAACCAAAATTGAAAGGGAAGTTTCATGCTTCCATCATCGTGATAAGTTAAATCGAACCCGAATATAAAATATCGTGTAAGAATTGTGCGTACAAATCCACCGGATGTTCGATTTTCAATTATCGAATCGTGTACGGCGCCCGGATGTTTAAAAAGAAATCTGATAATGTTTACCTGAAACGAAATGAGAAATGTAAAGTGATATACTTTCAAAATTATTGTGAAAGTAACGTTTAACAGATTAAACGTAAAAGTAAGCTCCGAAATGTGAATCCATGTGCTGGAGGTAGGGGGATGAGTCCTGGAGGTTTCAAAGTGATATGTGATCATCTGATGTATGAAATCTGATCTCTCTCGTGAACTTGGATAGATTATTGTGATTAAGGGAACTGGATCCCGTAGAAAGTGAAATTGATCTTGTGGCGTTTGTTGTGGATTAAGGGAATTGAGTCCCATTGGATATTGTGAATCGAGAAAGTGAATGGAAGGGAATCCACATTGTGTCTTGTGATGATATAATCTCCTGGATGGAGATGTGTTTGATGAGATGATCTCCCGGATTGGAGACTTTGTGATAGGAATGAGATTTCTCGAGATATGATCGTGTGTGGCAAATGTGGATTTTCCTCTCCAAGTGTTGACCCTAATCTTGAAACTAGGACCCTGATTCGTAGGGGTAGTATTTTTTAGTATACCACGTCTATCGCGGTGTGAATCCGAGGAATACTTGGCCCCATATTCTGGCTGCTCGTGGGAGCGGGTGATGTATGTGGTACGCTTTAGAAAATTACTGTGGAAGAACGAGGATTGCCCTGGTCCCTGGGGGTGTGGGTCGTGTCGGTCGACACTACATATTGAGATGTAGTCGTCTATGATGATTGTTGCATGAATGCAACCGAGGGTCGTGTGCTACAAACCTAAAATAGTAGCCGTTGCTTTAGAATGTGTAGCGAACACATTCCTGTCCTCGTTCTCTCGTATCGTTGGTTAGTACAGTCTATTAGCCCGGGTCCGCAAAGATGATGTAATAATGAAAATGAATAATGTTCAAGATATGAACCGTGAGAACCCTGTGAACCCAGTGATTCAAAATAAACCGTGTGAATCCCATGATCCAAGATGTAATCATGAGAACCGTTGGAATCCAGTGATTCCTGTCATTCATGTTCCCTCTCCTACTTTATGATTCGGAGAGTGCCTGTATCCCTCCCCCAGTTCCAGTTCTTGCATGCACCCTCGAGAATTGCTTATAATTATACTTGATGAGTTGTTAGCTTACTCTTACTATTTATTATTTTTCTTTCATATGAGAACGCTTAGCTAACGCAGGATTGGTTTGAGCAAGGTGAGGCTTGCTCGATGTGGCTGGCTGGATGTCGAGTGCTCAGAAGGATTTTGGCTTAGAGTTATATCAGATTGTAGATAGTCACGGGATGGTTGTGGCTTATTATTGTTGTTTTATGGTTTTGTTATACTTTCGCATATTTGATGATGTAGTTATGCTTCCGCTTTTATGTTGATGTTTGAGTTTTGTTTCATATTAGATGGCATCTCTCTAGATCCAGTATAGTAAATAGGAGTACTGTATTAGAGCCATGGATGATATGACAGATGTATGATCCTGTGTAATGTGTTGTAGGCTGTGTGTAAGCCTTTTGATAGATGTGTGCTTATTGCAGGTATTTTGAATAGGTTGTATTTCGGTTTTCATCCAGTTGCAGAGGAAACTCTGCCGGATTTTCTGTAGAGTTCATAGGTTAATTATGGGCTTTAGTATGTGTGTAGCCATTGACGGAGGTTATTCAATGGAGAATAATCCGGTCCGTCACAGCTTTGTTGGTTCCAGTTCAAATCCATTCTGGACCCATCACTAGCCCCCCATGCCTAGGGATGGCCCATTGCCGGGGCCTGGCATGTCAAAGGTGGGTCCCGCCATTGGTTCGCGTGGGCATTCTCAAGATGCACTAGTCTCCGATCCTCAAGGGCATCGCTCCTTCCCCATGAGAATATACAGCCTTTCAGGGGCATCGCATGGATTCGGTGCTCTATTGGGAAAGACTCGCAACCTTGGAATCGGCTCTGTATTAATGGCATTCCTGTTTTCCGATTGACGGTCATCAGGTGGTGTGCCCCTTTGAGAGCTCGTCGGACCTTCTGCGCGGCTATAAATTGAGGGGTTTTCAGCTTGGGTGCCCAAACTAATCCCATTGTTGGTGAAACAATGCGGAGTTCTTGGCTTGTCTTGCAACCTGTGGAGTTCCGCAAAGGAATTGGATGGATCTATGGGAGATTTGCAACCACTTTCGAAGTCTATCGTCATACTCCTCTCGTGGATGCGTCCTTGTTGTAACATGGGTGGCTCGGACACTTTGCAATTGTCATGTGTCTTCTCTCCGGCAGCAGAAGGTTGCCACTCGGAGCCTTCAGTCATGGGGCCGATGAGGCCTTTGAGAGTATCGCCGAGCTTTGAATCCGAAGGGGCTTCCAATTCCAATTCCTCTTCGCGCCAGGGACTTGAGGGAGCCGATCAGTCGATCCACCGTGCCCAGTGGGCAGTTGAGGAGATCAAAATCCGGGTGCAGGCTGCCATTGCTGAGATCAAGCAGAATCGGGTGCGAGCGGCTTACTTCGAGCAATCATGGTCCGAGGCAGAGGCGAGGTCGTTGCAGTTAGCTGACATCAACTTGCAAGCCTTGAGTTAGATCGTTGTTCTTCAGAAGGAGCTCGAGCAGTGCAGGGTGCAACTCAGGGAAGAGCACGTTGTCCACGCGTAGCTGGAGGACGACCTGAGATCAAGGATCCGCCCGGAGGACCTGGCACCCATGCTAGAAGGAAGATCCAGGAAGGGATTTGATTCAGTCGGAGGATAGCTTCTCTGGCGGTGCTTGGCTTTCACGTTGGCCTCCCAGATTCTCGTAATGCGGGCTCCTCGACGTGCTCAGAGTTGACCGAGTTCCTAACTCTTGATCCTGCTGAGCCCGGCAGGGGTAGATAGTAACGTTGTATTTTGCGACCCCTGGTCGGCTTTTCCTGTAAAAAAACTTTATCAATGAAATTTCTTAATAAAATTTCTTTATAATAAAGTAGTTTATCTGTTGTGATTCGTCGTGTTCGGATGACTTGTTTTGCCCTTTTGGTCTGGATGTCAGATGGACTACCGTCGTTTCCTATGGCCGATATCCTCGCATTAACTGCATGGTGTGACGGTTGGGATCTGACAAACGGCTGCAGCGTGAGTGGGGGGTTGTCTGTCATGTGCCATAATGGGTTGCCTTGGACAGACGTGCCGCTCTCTGCTGAAGGAACGCATGTCATGGCCAATATAGAGGCGACCCTTATGTTTCCCACGTGATGCCGCTTGACCTCCTCTTGCGTTGCCATTTAAACAGCGCTTCCCCACGCCATTCACACTTTGTGCTTATTTGCTTTGAGAATCCATGGCGAAGAAGAAAAGCTCTCCTTCTTCCACCATTCGTTAGAGAGTAGGCGACATCAAGTCGGTCCTTTTAGCGAGCGCCGTTGTTGCTCTGGGTTAGCTACCATATCCAGAGCAACTGGACCCATCTCCTTCCCGACGAGGGGGGAAGAGCGAATGCACTCCCCCAGGGTTTCATTACTGTGTATGAGTACCACCAGAAGGGTCGGCTTCGCTTCCCCATAGAGCTGGATTTGTATGGGATCTTTGAGGCACTCGGCGTTCCGGTGGCACGGCTTCATCCAAATGCCGTATGCTACTTGGTGTCCATGTGCATCTTTGTACATCTTCATGATTGCGGGTTTGGCTTGCGCTTAGTGAATGTGATCTTTTGCTTTGTCAAATCGGAGGATTGGCTTTCAATGTCTTCTCATCCATGCTTTAGTTTCTAGGGAATGAACCCCAACTCAGTGAAAAACTAGAAGAATCACTTTTTTTTTCCTGGTGACCCCTCCAGAGTGGGAGATTCCCAACGAGTGGGGTCCCGTGAGCAATTTCTTCTCGAAAAGTGTCAACGAGGAGGAAGAGATACAGGAGAAAAATATGATTGATCATATTCAGGCAGAGATAAAGACATTTGCCACTTAGAGTTTTTACTTGACCTCCGAGCTCTTCGCGGCCGTTAGGTAGGAGGGCGCTGATATTGCCAGTCGTGTCAGGCCAGTCCACTGGGTCCTCCTCGACAACGCCCACCGGGGCCACTGTTGTGGCGCAGGAGCCAAAGCCGTAGTTGCACATGGAAGTCTCCGAGCGCTCACCAATTCCGGTTGTCGCTTTGGCGGAGTATGGCGTACCCCTTGCTGGGCTTTCCCTTGGGTGAAGGGTCTGCACCAAGTTCCCTGTTTGATGTCGAGGCAGGACCCGCCACCGGCGAGTGGCCAGTCAAGTCCTTCAGAGGGGTGGCTATGACGGGCACCGAGGAGGTAGCGACCAGATCAACAAAGCTTATTGAGGTGGTCGATCTGGAGCTTGCTACTGCACCCGTGGATACTCTGGAGGTGGTCAACACTCCAGTTAGAATGTCGCCCAAGTCGTTTGTCACTGGTCCTGAGGCCGCTACAGAGGTTGTTGTGCTCGAGGGGGTCTCTACTGAAGCTCCGACCGGCAAGGTTTTGGCCAGCGGGATAGAGGAGGCTGTCGAGTGGCCGGAGCCCCCAGGCGTATCCGATCCTGAAGCCGTGCTGCATCCGCCTAGCGCTACAGAGGAGCCATTCATTGAGGTATGATTTCTTCACTCATCAAGCTGGGAATCTGTCTGCGTACTCCCTTTGTATAATGTTTCCCGTGTTTCCATGATTCATGGGCTTTTCATCTCTTTTTTTTTTTTTTGCAAATCCCCGACGCGATTCAATTCTTCCACAGTGCTCTTTCTCAATGGGACAAGTGCACCCACCGGGCTCAAGAAGAGAGCAAACGGGCGGCCGAGCAGTGCTGGAGGAGCAAGGTTGCCACCCTAAAGTAGGAGAACGAGCAGCTGAGAGGTGAACTGCTGGCGGTTGGGGATCTCATCATTAGCTTGTAGGATTGGTGTGCCCGTGGTGGGGCTGGCTTGCGAGTCCGGCTCTCTCCGAAAGAGATGGCTCGAGTGTTGGACATGAGGTTCTGGGACGGCATACGCTTATGTTGTCATTAGTCTCCGTTGCGGCTCCGAGAGTCTCCGCAGGGATCCTCGACCCTTGTAATGATGGAATCGAAGAGTGCTTGATCAACTTTATGGAAGGGACAGGACCTTCAGGCATGTAGGACAGTTTTAGTTTTGACTCTAGTTTTTGTATATGTATTGACGAAATTATTTGAAAAAAATCCGTTCCGTCACAGTATCGTGCAAGCGTGTAGAGTTTAAATTTTGTGCCCCGGTAGAGAAGAAGCTGCTAGCGGGTAAGAGATAGCAAATGCTTGCTGATAAGGTAAGGTGCCCACATAGGGTCATAAGGGCAAGTTTGTTAGGCTTTGGGTCGTTCTCTTGTTAGTCACACACCATTGGATATTTCATTTGGTGGTTTGTTCAATATTATTACAAGAATTCGCTCCAGTGGAGGAAATCAATGACGTTATAGATCGGTACATGATGGGCACATATGTGCAAGTTGGACAGAATTTTCGTACTTGATACGCCCTTGTAGGGTACATGTGTGTGGATTAACAAAAAGGTTTACTCTCTATGAGCGACTAAAGGGTGCACATGCGTGGGTTCACAGAAGGATTCACACCTGATGCATGTGTAAAAGGTGAATGAGATGGAGGGGAAATTGATAGCAGGCAAGAGATGACGATTGGTCATCGAAGAGACAAGGTGCATCTATATGGTTGTGATGATTGGTCACTGAAGAGACAAGAGATGACGATTCTGGGTCATTTCCTTGTAAGTCCTACACTAAATGGATATGTCATTAGATGATTTGCTCAATATTTATATAAAGATTTGCTTGAGTGAAAGATTTTTACTGGCTTAGAAGATTGGCACATAATGGGTGCCCGATGGGTTACTTGTTCACAAATTGGACAAAATCTCTGTTTCTGATGTATGCCTGAAGAGTACATGTGTGTGAATTGACAAAAAAGTTCATGCCTTATGCGCAGTTGAAGGGCATTGCGCTGTTTTGAGAAGGTTCATACCTGATACTTGCATGAGGGCATATAAACACTAATGTGGGTATAAATATCAAAGTTTTTTTGTAATCTGAGCTAGTTTAAACACAAAGAGCGCCCCAAGGAAGAGTGAGGTGAAAAGAGAAGAATGGGAAGCTTTGGGCATCAATTTGAGGTACTATTTGTATTCCATCATTCGACATATTCGGGT
Organism: Nepenthes alata; assembly: GCA_028571085.2. Classification (NCBI taxonomy): domain Eukaryota; kingdom Viridiplantae; phylum Streptophyta; class Magnoliopsida; order Caryophyllales; family Nepenthaceae; genus Nepenthes; species Nepenthes alata. The sequence continues at coordinate 6,741 of JAOVVI020010266.1, forward strand.
ATATTGTTCAAACTTTGGTTATAAAACGTACTATTAGTTTGTTGTTCGTTTTCTAATTGTATTTGCTATTATTCAGTTGATACGTTGGTTGAGGTTAGTTTTATTGATTCTTCACAAGTGTGGTTGTGAAGGAGCTCCCTTAAGAAGGTTATTTATAACTAGATCTCCAAATCTAGCAGAACTATTGTGGATGCAAGATCCCGTGTTTTTTTAGTTGAGAAGGGCTTCTAACTAAAATTGATTGTACAATTTGTGTGCTTAATTGTAGTTTTTATTCTCATGTAGTCATGTTCAATTGGGAAATAAAAGTGGCTGATAGTGATTGCATTTTTGTTATTTATAACTAGATCTCTAAATCTAGTAAAAATATTTTGGATATAAGATCTTGTGATTTTTTCTTAATTGATAAGGTTTTTAACTAAAATTGATTGTGCAATTTGTATGTTTAATGGCAATTTTATTTCTCGTGTTTAATTGGGAGAGAATGGTGGCCGACGATGTTAGGAGATTCGAATTCCGTTGTTCCATGTGAATCCCTACAGTAATGCCCTAACTAGGCATAAGAAGTTATAGTAGACGAAATTTGAAAAGAGCGGTTATATTGCTTCTTTCTTACATCATCCCTCTGCTCTGTGCAATTGTATAGGAATGGAGTGTAAGTTGACATTGGAAACTTATTACAAGCCTTGGGAAGTCTACGAGGATGGAATATTCTTAAATGTTAGGTACCCATTGTCTGAATATCTGAGTCTTTTATATACAGAATACTGGCTTGGAAGTTGGAGCATTCATTTCTTATGCAGACAATGATGGACAAAATAACTACAGGAACACAACCACCGAAACCAAGAAAAACACATCAAGAATTTTAAGGGAAAGTCCTTTCACAAAAGTAAAAACCCATGAGACCTGGGTCTGTATAAACTTCAACAATAAACAATAAAAATAAATACACCAACTCCTCATTTCCGCGGTGGATTTCAACAACCCAAACATGAACAAAGCATCATACAGAAAATGAGCACAATAAAAGATATAATGAGAAATCAGGACCAATAGATGTTCTTTATTCTAATCTTGAAACAACATACCAAAGAAATGGAAGGAATCTGGCTGTGGATCAGTCACTGTTCATCAAGCGGGAACAGCATCAACTTTTCGTCTTCCCCTCCTTTTGTGTTGCTACCTCTTTTTGCTCTCCATGTTTTAGTTGACTGATTGGATTTTCTGTGTCTCAGAAGCCTCAATATCATTTCTCCTTTTATAGGCGAGTATGGAAGTCGCAGAAAAATCCCATAAGTGACAACCGAGTTCCCAAAATGATTGAGGTTCGTGGTTTTTGTCCGTTTCAGGAAGAACAGAGTACTCGTACTGAACTCCCTGACTTCCCGAACTCCTAGACTTTTCGAACTCCCGTGCTTCAATGCTGCACCAATCTTCATCAACTGTAAAGCCAATATGCATAAGGGCATGAGACTTGTATAAGAGTGACCCATTCCAACAGAACATAGGCCATTTTGTATTCATATTAGTGGTGAGTATTTCAATTGTGTGCTTTCTGTCTTTCCCCATTTTGCATCCACTCAAATTCTCCGTCTGGAGTAGCAAACAGCTCTGAAATGTGTGGTGCATAGATGGACAAATGGGGTTATAAAAGAGACTAGCCTTCTACTTTCTGTAGAATGGGCTTGATTGTGATTATTTATGCATCTTCTATATCAAATTCAGTTACCCTTATGTGTGGTTTAAAATTTTACAGTCATCAAACTGATGACTCACGTATACTGCTTTCTCATTTTAGTTTAGACATTTCATTTTCGCAGTTAACTTCTGCAGGTTACTATGCTGAGCCTTACCATCATATTTGCTGCTGTCCACAGTGGGCTGGCTAGTCTCAGGGATGTGGGTGAGAAAATTGTAGGAGAACGTGCATTCCGTGTTCTATTTGCTGGAATTTCTCTTCCATTGGTTGTCAGCACCATTGTAAGATGACCTCGCATTATTTATCTGGCAATAATTTTATTTTTTTAACTTATGCTTTGGTATTAAATAATAAGGCTGCAAATGCTACGGTTGCATTCTATCATGAAATTTTCTGGGGTTCTTTTTGCTCAGGTTTACTTCATTAACCACAGATATGAAGGAATCCAATTATGGCAGCTGCAAAGTGTTCCTGGAGTTCATCAACTTGTTTGGTTCTCCTCGTTTATCTCTTTCTTTTTCCTCTACCCCTCAACCTTTAATTTATTAGAAGTAGCAGCTGTGGAGAAGCCGAAAATGCATCTCTGGGAAGCAGGAATAATGAGAATTACCAGGCATCCACAAGTAAACTCCTCTTAAAACTGTCTCACTTGGATGGCTGATAATTTGAGAAACTGCCAGATATATATATATTTTTTCATGTTTCTAAATTGATTCACACACTAGCCAAGGCTGACTTCATTAATGCTTTTAATTTACAGGAATATAAATCTTAGTCAAGTAAAGCACTCATCAATTTTTTTTTTTTTTGGTTATTGAACTTTGTTTAAATATATTCCATCAAAAAATGCAGTCCAGTGTATGAAGCGCTTCTACTAGGTGGGATCCTGGGGGAGGAATGAATACTTGGGTTTAATGTACACAATCTTATAGTAATGCAAGAAACACAAATCCAGGCGATACCCCTCTACCAGTGCACCTTCTAAATATATTCCACCATCATGTTATAATGAGTGTTCTCTCTCTCTCATTACTACGTTGTATACCATCATTACATCTTTGTATGCTCCCATTTCTTCTTTGTATACCCTCATCACTTCATTTTATACTCATTTCTTCTTACTCCAGTAATTCTATTAGACATGCTAATTTAGAGCCCCTTCTTTTAGATGGTTGGGCAGGTGATATGGTGCCTGGCTCACACTGTATGGATTGGAAATTCTGTAGCAGTTGCTGCATCTGTTGGCTTAATTGGACACCATTTATTGGGTGTTTGGAATGGGGATAGAAGGTTGGCTTTACGACATGGGGAGGCTTTTGAGATACTGAAGACCCGGACAAGCATCATTCCTTTCGCTGCTATCATTGATGGACGCCAGAAATTGCCAAAAGATTATTATAAGGAATTTATTCGCTTGCCATATTTGACAATCACTGTCCTGACACTAGGTGTGTACTTTGCTCATCCTATAATGCAGTCCTCGAGTTTTCAGCTCCATTGGTAGGACGTGGCTAGTCTTGTTTTCGAGAAAGTCACACACATTTAATGAAGGCCGAGCTTAGTGCTCGCGGAAGGGATCTACATTTAGAAAGCTTGTGGCAGAAAGCAGCAATTCGCTATTATTGTAAGTTCGCTTTCATTTTCTTATGTAAGGCAGAGTCAGGTAGCAGATCTTTCCTTACAAAATAGATTAGGACCTCTCTTCCATAGTTGGAAGAAGAGAAGTTTACCAATATGCTGCACTGATTGTCAATGGCAGTTGATTTGAATCAATAGTTGCTGGGGTGGTATTTGGCTTATGCCCCTATTTTTATCGACTTACCATTTATATGATTTGGTGATACATTGTAAACTGAAGTTAAGCTGTCATTTTGTCACCTGTACTAATGATTTCAGCATCTGGTGGTTTTTCTCATTATATTGCGAAGCACACTGGCTATGATTTCCTTGGCATGAAAATGCGCGTGCATGTCATACTTGCTTATTCTCCGAGACGAAGAGATGTTTTCTACGTGAGAGATGACACAGTTGTTACGGGCATATTATGTTTGCTAGTAGCTCACAGGACAGGCATTAACACGGCAACTAATATGGAATTCAGAAAGTGACATGTACAAAGAGAGATCTCAATTGTAGAGGCACGATGATATATGCCATAAACGCTTCAAAATATTTTGATTTTTGCCTTTTGGTAATAGATCTGGGAGATTTTGCACCAAGTTTGAGGTGAAAGACGCTGTGGCAATTTAGTTCTGTTGCCTTCTTACTGGGTATGATATGCCCATGCTTGCAATGGCAAGAAGAGGCTTTTCATAGTTTTCTAAGACATGTTAAATTAATAGGAAAGTGTCAACATATTCTTGACTTCTCACTCTTCCCAATTTTATTCCCAACTTTTAATTATCTATTAATCTATTTGAAGAGTTTTAGATAATTTTATCAAAATCAATCATGATATTTTTGAAGCCATTAAAAAATACCATATATATATATTTTTATCTATGCTTCTTTTATACCTTCACAAAATATATTAATTTCATTTCTTAGAATATTTAAAATTTTACATATATTTAAAATGCATCTATTTAAGCTTCTAAGAGCTGAAGAAGCAAAAATGCCAATATTTTAAATATTAACTATCACTTGAGGTAAGGGTTTTCTTGGTCGATATATGAATGCTGTGGAGATGGTGACATATTTGGATATGTTTCCATTTTTAAGAAATATTGGGTGATGTATAGCTTAATAGGATTTTTTAGTGTTTGTTGAATGGCTTAGAATATGAAGAAACTCTCTTCTAGGCTTCATGTTTGTTGTGAACAATAAAGATAAATAACGGTGTTAAACAAGTGCCGTCCAATACAATTCACTGTGAAAAATATAAAAATAAAATTATACATGTGAAAATTAAAAATATATTGACACCTGAAGCGATATATAGAAAAAAAGGATAGATAACAATTATTATCAACTCAACTCAAACAGGACCGGCATTTGTAAGTAGTGTAAGGTTAAAGGTTTTTTAACATGATTAAAAACTAAATTGAAAGGACTGACAAAGTATTATTAATTTGGAGATCCCTTTTCTTATAGTGAAAGACTATAAGTTGGGAAGTATGTGCAGACATTGTAAGACCCGAGTCCTTAATTAGTATTAATACTGATTGATTAAACTAACATAATTTAAATTAAGATCAAAAGATATAAAAAAATTAGGTTAAGAAGTCAAAATTAGATTAAATGACTCGACATTTGAAAGAGGTTTAATTGGCACCTAAACATCAAAAGTCATGGGGTTAACGCTTGAGACTTGCTTGAGGGACGCTCAAGCAATCGTTCGCAGACTGTGCCTGTAATATCTTAAATATTTTTGAGTTTATAATTTTATGAAAATTAATTATTTAATTTTAATAATTATTTGACTAATTGAGTAATTATTTTAGATATTAAATCTTATGATTAGGTTTTGTTGGGCCCCAGTATGAGGGCCCATGAAGCGCGGCCCAAGTGAGAAGCCCAAAAGAGGAAAGCCCAAAGTTTGCGTCTACGGACCAAAAGGGCTACGCGGCCCAAGAGGCCCAAAAGTAAAGGCTAGTGTCCGAGTGGCCAAAGCCGCAATAATGCTCTGAGAGACTCTTTTAAGGAAGCTCGAGGACATCATAAATCTGAGATGCCAAGCGACATCCAAGTACGAGAACAAGAAGAAGTCAACAAGCAGTTAATATTCAAACGGGGGTGTCTGAGAACCTCCTCGTCCAGCGGGTCCACGAACTCGCTGGATAGCAAGACATAGTACGAAATGACGAGGACAGCTTCGCACGCGGCCGAGAGCGCCAACTCAGCGAACTTCACCGATTCCCATGGAACATGCAACTGCAGGCAGACGTCACTTCTACAGGGTATGCCTCGTCAAGTCATGAACTAACACCTAGGCTCTGCACCACCTCGCACGTTCAGAGCCAACGCGCCAGCAGCTTTACCTGCAGCCAGTGGGCGGCGGCCAACCTCTCGGCCACCCAATGGCCGCCATGTGTCCCCATTTTAATGGATTCACTTCACCTATAAATACCCTGCGAGGCTTCACTCGCAGGGGGAGACTCCTATTTTCCAAGGGAGATCATTTGAGACAAAGGAAAAAAAAGCTTCCAATGGAGGAGAGCCGAAAAAAGAGTGAAAAATACTCAACATACATGTACTTTGTAAAAGACTTCGAACCATAGTAAAGCATATTTACAGGCCCAAAGTCTCGTGATTTTTTCTTCCTCTTTCACAAGGAAGTTTTTCACGTAAAATTCGGTGTCCACTTCTCCTTCTCACATCTCGCACCCTCATACATCTGTGTTACACTGGTCCCCTAAACCCAGAACGTAACATTGGCGCCGTCTGTGGGAAGCTCGTGACAAAAAGCTTGCAGACTTCCTACCATTCCACAACAACAAGTGCTCCAAAGATGGCAAGCAGGCAGGACAACACGTCCACCCGGGAGGTGGAACCCTTTGACAGGTGCCTCCGATCATGCGGTAGGATGAGTGGCGATCCCGGTAGTAGCGTGCGCAAGCTAGTGGCACGGGTGGACAGCCTCTCACGAGAAGTCTGCACCCTTCGCAAGAAGGTAAACGAGCAGTTCGGGGGAGGTTACCCTGAAAGCTCGCGACTAGTAGAGCGCCGGGAGCAACAAGCTACCCGAGCTCCCGGCGAGTTGAGGGACTACCTCAACAAG
>JAOVVI020010267.1:0-13162 GCA_028571085.2 Nepenthes alata
CATGGAATGATTTTTTTTTTTGTGTGTGTGTGTGTGTGTGTGTGTGTGGGTGGGTGGGTGTTGAAATATTTAAATATGCAAAGTATATATAATATATTTAAGTCACATAGCTTTTTTTTAAAAAAAAAAAAATCTAATAATAAAAGGACATCAAGTACTGAAAATTTGCTTTAACGGTAAGAAAAGCATAAAGCGGAAAGACTAAGAGTTTAAAAGTTTTAGGCGGAATCAAACTATTAAATCAAAAATCCATAGCCCCACCGAATTATGACCATCACGGCTCTACGTCTACACCATCATTGCCGCCGTGCCACCGCCTCCACCGCCCTGCCTTACCACCACCATTCAATGTCGTCTCCTGGACAACATGTAATAATTCCTAGCTCAGAACCGTCGGGTTGGATTAAAATACAGCACTCTTTAAAAAAAAAAATTTTTTATTTTCTTTTTATTTATTTATTTATTTATTTTTTCATGTTCATTTTATACTAATGTTTTTTTTTAAAAAAAAAAATTAAATTTTCACATTTTGTGAATCCAGTGGTTAACATTTTAACATGTAATAAAATATTAAGATGATTAATTTAAATAATGTTAGCACAACGTCTAATAAAATTTTAGTAGTTTAAATTTTTTCTACCCAAAAAAAGAAAATGATAAAAAATATAAAAATATATATGATGAATTTACGTTAGTGAAGGTTCTGGGAATAGCATTTCCCGACCTTGAAACTATATAAGTTTATATGATTTACCATCCCTCCTGCCTAAAAAAAATGATATAATTCATTTTATGTCAAGTTCTAAATACTCGATAAAGACAACAATAAAGCATACGAGACATTTTATAATATCAGACTTTATATATCATAGAATTTTTAGAGTTGTGGAAGGCAGGCTCGTTATTTTACCCATGCATTACGCATAGATATTTTCATAATTTATAATCTTAATAATACAATATCAGACTTTCAATGTGACAATGTATAAGAGTTGGGCTCCACCACCTGGATTATTTCAACTAGGAAAAGATGAGATTTTCTAAAGGCAAAGAAAAATTCCACCATTTTTCTACCATTTATAATATCTGATATAATTTATCTACCCAATTTTTAATATTAATCATTGTATTCATTTGAAAATTTAAAATGTAAACGAAGCTTAACAGCACTCACAATAATGGAGAGAGGGAGATCGAGAGAGAGAGATGTGTAGTAAAAACCTGAAGCATCTTATTGACATTGCTCGCACCAAAAACTCGGTGCACATTAGCGAACTTCTGCGGCTCATCTGCCGGGAAATAAGGAGCAAAGACGCAGTCAGGCGAGCACCTTCTCCGCAGCAGCTTGCATGCTGCGCATGGCGACACCGCCCCTTGTTTCCTCCCTCCCTCCTTCATTTCCCCACTACGTACGTCGATCCCACTGATTAAACTTACTTGCCTAATAATTCGTCACCAGATGGACTATTTATATATCTGAAAAGCCCGCTTAACAACTGACTCTGCTGGCGACGTACTTCGCCTTCATTATTCTTCAGAGCAGGAGTATTATATGTGATCAGCCAGGAGACAGCAAGCGATAGTAATCAGGAAAAAGAGCGCCAGTGTGTGGCGGATGGGGGGAGTTTGAAAGGACGAATTCGGGTGGAGGTTAAATAGACAAAAGAGGGACAGGATATCTTTTGCGGATCCCACCGTGGAAGATCTCTAGATTTTGCTGGACAAAAACATCTTTTCTGGTTAGATCTTTGGGCCCACCTGTTCTTCCCCCCCAACTTATTTATTCATCGAATGAAAAATATATTAGCAAATTTACTCATGCACTCAAAGATCTAACAAATATAAGTCATTGGAAGAAGATCTATTATTTATTTATGTTATTAAAATATTATCTTTTATGCAATATTTATAACGGTTTTTTAATAGCCATATTAACTCATAATCGGCTTATTCTTGATTAATAACCATTATTAAAGAACTCAGTAAGATTTTCTAATGGTAACGGAATTAGAAAATTTTAATTTTTTTTGTGAATTTTGATTTACCCTCCGGTGAATATTTAATACTATTAAAATTTTATTGTCAATTCTGCCGATAAAATTTTAAAAGCTAACAAGTTGCAAAAGGTTTTGGAATGAGAGACCTAAGCATCTTAGTTTTTGATAACAAGTATCGTATTATCATTCAATCAACTCATCTCTTAGGCTTCAACAATAATAAAAGTAATCAGTAGGTTAAAAGGGAAGAGATATACTTGTAGGTTGGCGGATGCCAGTGGGTAATGGCGCTTGTGTGGCCTTCAAACTTACATCAAGGTTTGCCTTCAAGTACGTGCTTTCTTCATGGTTGCATGAAATGCGGGTTTTCTATTTTTGTCTTGACCATACATTACAATCTATTCCATCTTAAATTCCATCAACACACTAACTAATAAAGAAAAATATTCAACCACAACTCTACAAGAACCACGTTTTGTCACATGAATTAGCAGTATAACAAACCAACTGTTTGGTGACTACATTCAGCTTGCGTAGATATTTTGGAGGCTAGAGGTTTTCCATATCGGGAGAGTTCTTGACTGTGATTGAAGATGTTTTTGGGTCGGCTTGAACACGATCTCTTGTCTGGACCGTGTTTCTTTTTAAAGAAGAGAACCATGGGAGTTCTTAATGCATAAGCTGCCTTTTCATTGGATGCATGGGCGCGACAGGCCGCTGCTTACGATTGCGTTGCGTGATGTGCTGGAGTCTTATCTTTTGATCTTGACTACAGCACGGCTCCTATTTGTCCAACACTCCTTAACAGCGCCTGTTATCTTGTGTGACTGTTTTCGTAGGGTATCTCATCATTCCGGGACGGTCCAATGAGCTGAAGATGCCTGCTAGGAATGGGGGCCATCCGGGGGCTACGAGTTAGGTGTCAAAGATTAAACTGATATGTAACACTCCAACATTTTCAGATTGATATTTTGGACTGTGATTAATAAAAGTTACTGACTGTGAAGTTAAATGGGCTTTTTAAAATTAATATTATGTGACGTGCTTAGGTTTATTTTTTAAATGATTAAGATGTATTACAAAACTGTAATTGTTTAAAGAATGAACTGACAATTCAAACTCAATTAATTATTTTTAATATTTAATTATTACTTGGAAAAAAACTTTCTTATATTTTTAGAGTGATTTACAGATATTTTTTTAAATTAATAAATACTAAATATTTAGAAAATCCTTGGTATTGAATTATATGACAATAATAATAATAATACTAAGCGGAAGAGGGGTAATATGCCTGTTTCTCCAATAAACTCGTTCTTCTCAATCACCTGCAGCACTGTCTGTTGGCTTTTTATCGGATAGAATGATACATAGTGAAGGAAAAGAGGAGGAGGAAGTACACGCCGTTTTACGTGAAAACCCTTATGAACCAAGAAAAAATCATGGCAGTAGAGTCAACAACAAATCCACTATGTGAAAATAGGTTACAGGCCTCCAAGATGGAGTATCTGCTACACACCCGAGAATAACAAAGAAAAACCTTACCGGAGGTAAACGGGAAACACTCCATTCTTTTACTCTTTGTTTTTCTTTCTTCTCCTTCTCACTGGTGGTGCACTCCACTATGTGAATTTTTCCTCATTGCATTTTACCGTGCTTGGATGATTTCTTTCTCTCACACCCACCACCTCCTGCATGCCCAACATGCATATATATGGTGGTCTGCCCAGAAGCCTTCAACCAATAGGTAGGTTGATTATGGACAAATATTTACCATCTGCTCTGTAACCTGCCACCTGCTTTACAACCTACCTTCTACACAGATGGCGCATGCACAGTAGGTCTGCCACCTGCTTTGCTGTCCAACAACTTGTTGCGAACTGTTCACGACGTCCAGAGTCATTGCTGCAACCAAGTCACTTGGCCGTCTACGCCCATTGGCTATCACAAGAGCCTTCTGGTATTTCTTGGTTGATTCCATACCAGTAATACCAACTGGTAAATTCTTCTTGTCCATCCGATCAACCTCTCGTTGACTGGATCCAGTCAATCTTCTATTGACCGTCCTTCACAGCTATCCGGAGAATTTGACAATTCTCCATAGCCTTCCGGTCAACTCTCCTGTTGATCGTCTTCAGCTGCTATCCAGAGAACTTTATCGTTCTTCGCCTTCTAGCTATCCGGAGAACTTAACCGTTCTCCACCTTCCGGTTATCCAGAGAATTTGACCGTTCTCCGCCTTTCAGTCAACTCTCCTGTTGACCGTCTTGCCTTCCAGGCGGTCAACATACTTTGACCGGCTAAGGCACCCCGATGATAAACTAGTTTGTTGAAACACCCACAAGGAAGTTGCCATATTCCAACAAACTTTTCCTCACGACCTTGTGGGGGATACTTTTGCCTTTACCCTCCGATTGTCATCGCCTGTCTTCCGGCAGCTTCCCCTCAATTGGGATCCCGGTGTTGGCCTCTGCAAGCCTGAATAACACCTTCCTCCGCCCCACTGAGTTTAGAGCAATCCCACTCCCTTTTAGCTTTTTTTTTTGCGGACTTGTCATTCTCCCTTGTACTCCACCTTGGTCGTCCTCTCCTGCCACCTTGACCAATGCCCCGTTTGGTCACCTTGGCATTTTCCTTGGCAGTGCAGCCTTTCATCAGATACCACCCTGATGTCCTGCTTTCTCTTGCCATCATTGAGGCGCCTTTGGTGAGCTTCCACTGGCCATCGCCAAACTCCGTCCTGAAGCCTTTCTCAACAAGCTTCCCGGCTGAAATCACATTCAACCTTAGATCTAGGACATGGCACACGCCTTTCAGCACGAGCTTGTTTCTGTTGCTTATTCTCAAACACACATCTCTAATGCCAACAACCCTAGACGAGCCACAGTTATCCATCTTCAACACTCCGTGGCCAATGGGCGTGTAACTCGTGAAGTGGGACTTTCTCGGTGTCGCGTGGTGTGAGACCCCACTGTCCATCACCCAACTCGTCTCCTAGCATGAGCGGCTCCGTGCTTCCCCTACATGGACCACCAGGAGGTCTCCACAGAAAGCGACAGTCTCCGGATCAATAGCCTGATCCCTTTTCACCTGACAATCACTTCTACCATCCTTGTCATGCCTTCTCTGCGGACAGTCCCTCTTTATATGACCTTTCTTGCTACAAAAGAAGCAACTCCTCCCTTCAAGCATGCTCCGGCTGTTGCCCCTTTCTCATTTGCCACATCCGCCTCGTTCCCCCGATTTTTCTCGCCCTCGACTGCTGGTTGCTATAAGAAATTTTGACTAAGAGCTTGAGGCCTCACCGGTTCCCTTCCACCATGACTCATTGCTTTGCATCCAAATACTCACAAATGATCATAGGATGATTACTTACCCATCCATATCTGTCCCGACACTTCACCCATCAGAGGTTTACTGGGTTACCTATTGATAATGTAGGCCACCGTCCGGAGTGCTTCTGTCCAGAACGAGGCATGAAGCTTTGTTTCAGAGAGCATGCAATGCACTCTCTCTAAGAGCATACGATTTATCCGTTCTGCCACTACATTAAACTTTGCAGTCTTTGGTGGTGTCTTTTGGTGCCTAATACTCTGTGACCGACAGTAGGCATCAAAGGGCCCCAAGTATTCACCGCCATTGTCACTACAGACGGCCTTCAGCTTTTTTCTGTCTTACGCTCTACAAGAGCATGGAACTGCTCAAAGGTACTAAGAACCTGATCCTTGATCTTCAGTGGGTAGACCCACAGCCTTCTTGAATAATCGTCAATGAAAGAAATAAAGTATTGGCCTCCACCAAAGGACTTTTCTCTGAATGGTCCACACATATCTGTATGAATAAGTTTTAGGAGCTCCGCCTTTGGACCGGAAGAGTCTCCATAAAATGACTCTCCTTTATTTTTCAGCAAAGCAATGAGGTCACAATTTTTGTCATTCCTCCTTTGCTCCCACAATTAAGCCTTTCCTGGCTAAGTAGGACAACCCTTTATTACTCATGTGGCCTAGCCTTCTATGTCACAAATCCACTGTCCCAGTATTGGTTTTGGCGTTTACATCTCTAGCCACTGCACAAGCCTTCATCACGTACAGGTTGGAGGCCTTATTACCTCTTGCTACAACAAGAGACCCTCTTGTTAGCTTCCATTTGCCTTCACAGAAGGCGTTACAATAACCTTCGTTATCCAGGCGACCGGCTAAGATGATATTCAGCCGGATGTCAGGGACATGACGCATGTCATTTAGCATAAGTTTCGTCCCGTTATTTGTGACCAACACGACATCTCTCCCGCCTACAACGGGTGATGTTCCTTCATTCTCTATCCTTATTACTCCAAAATCTCCTGGAGTATAGGATGCGAATAGTTATCTTCTGGACGTGACGTGCAAGGTGGCACCGGAGTCAACTATCTAGCAAGACTCATCGTCCGTCATGTTTGCCACGTTTCCTTCACTTGTCAGCAGTAGGCCGCCTGCTGTGACTATTGAAACGAATGACTTTTTCTCTGCCCGTCCGCTGTCACCTTTTTCTTTTTCAGTATTTTCCCGCTTCCATTTAAAATACTAATTTTTAATGTGGCCTTTCTTGCCTCAATGGTGACACTCAAGGTTTTGATACATTGACTTGCTACGGCCCGTTTCTCCTTACTTTTGACAACGGTCTCTAATTCTTTCCCTTAATTCAGTCACAAGTACCTCAGACGTCGAGGTCTCTTGTGACTTTCTGGACTCATTCATGAGTAGAGAAGTAATAATCGCATTCAACTTTAGTGTATCCGTGCCAAACAGTAATATTGTAATAATATAGTTGAAGGAGCCCAACAGAGAGGCTAGTAGGACCAACGCTTTATCTTCCTCATTTATTTTTTTCTTCAATGGCGGACATCTGAGTTAATATCCGATTAAACTCGTCCAGATGCTTCTCAAAGCTTCCTCGTTCAGACAATCGCAGGCCATAGAACCGCTTCTTTATGTATAGCCTAGTTGTCAAGGACTTGGACTTATACCTATACCGGCTCTCCAACTTATCCCAAACCTCTGCCGGGTCAGTCAAGTCAAGCACATCCTAGAGACTGTTGTCCACCAGACAGAGCTTAATGATACAATTTGTAAGATCTCTTTTATCTTGCCATCCATCATCGGTCAGATTTACAGGCTTCTCATCCTTCTTCTTTAGCGCCTTTATCGTCCCTTCTCTGATGAGAACGTTTTTCACCCTTTCTTGTCAGAGAATGAAGTTACCCTACCCGCTAAATAGCTCAACACTAAACGACAAATTCTTTGAAGATGACAACGCCATTAAAACAAAGTTCTAAACCTAGCGCTCTGATACCACTTGTTGGCCGAAAAGATGGCGGTCTACCGTCACAGGTACAAACAAATCAAAGAAGAAAATGAATCAAAGCAAGAATAATAACAGCCGATCTTTACGTGAAAAACCCTTATGAATCAAAGGAAAAAATTACGGGATATTGAGTCCAAAAATTTACACTATGTATGAGATAGAGATTACAAATAATAAGGCAAAAATACACACTCTATTAAGCCTTCTTCCTCTCCTCTATTTTATTCCTTTTCTCACACACACTCACACACTGCTCTATGTATTCTTCTCTATATCCTCTACATATACATATATAAGAATATACAGAAAGTCTTGCCGTCAGCTGAACCAGCACGTCCGGTCATCATGGTTGGTGCACGATTCCCAAGATGCATGTGACAGCTCAGCAGTAGGGGGCGCATGCCTGCAGCAACAGAGGAAAGATCAGTCATCTTGGGTTTCTAAGGTTACCTAAACAGGCAGGTCAACCTACACCATTTCAGACACAGCAGGTGTTCTGTGTTGCCTTAATGAGACGGTCAAATTTGTTGACCGTCCTTCTATCAGAAACCGGTCAACATCATGTTGATCATCCTCTCATACAGATCCGGTCAATATTTAGTTGACCGTTATGCCATCCACACCGGTCAACATCTTGTTGACCGTCTTCACAGTAATCCTGAGAACCTTCAGCAATGGACGGTCAACTTGGTCCTTCAGACGCTCAACTATATTAATCGTTCATCCGAAACTTCTTGATGGGAGCGATTTTGAACAAGTTTGAATGAGTTTTACGTCTAAATTTAGAATTCATGCTTTGGTGACAACATCTTCCAAGTCATTGGCTTAGAGGATCATTTCCTCTCAACAATGACCATGTTTGTTTCAACTTTGATGCGTGAAGTGTGGACCTCATTAGTAATGAACAACATTTTAAACATTGTATGCTGTAGAGTCCTTAACATTATACTTGATGGTGTGAGTATATCATTGACTTTTTACGGTCTAGATAAAAGAAATTATGTAAAAATATTATGATATTAAAGAATATAAAATATATGAAGCTTTAGTATAATTCACTGTCATCTAATACTGATTTCTATTTTATAGTGATGATAAGGTATACTATATAATATGAAGGAATACTTATAATCATGTGACTATTGTATAATTCAATATTAAGAAATATCACAGTAAAGATAATAAATTTGACATGTTGAGGCAAATTTTATACTTTGTGTGCGGAAGATGTTATCATTCTCATAACCTTTGTGAGCGGAGGCAATACGCACTGATAAAATATATGTACTTTATTTGATAAATCTCAATAGACTATGGATTTAATTGTATATCAAACTTTTGATTACTAAATTATCTCACGCTATATACCCAACAGACAGGGATAGACATACACGGCCTTTGGTTATAGTGGTAGAATAAGATTTAAAAGACTTTCGTGCTATATTGTTATTATAAATAAATTTTAAGTTTATTATTTAATAGAATCTATTAGTTACATTCACTAATATCCCTAAATTGTATTCAATAAGATTCTCATTCTATGAAAGTCATAATACTTGTCTCTTATTTGGATATGGAGTGTATAGGTTACTCATTGTGTAATTTAAATCCAAATTTTTTTTTTAGTGATGCTGAACTCGTAATGTTATACTCTGGAGGGATCCCTACCTAGTATTAAAGATATTGGAATTTCTTGCAATCCTTTTATTTTCGTGATACGTGAATTTAGTGGGACCTACTTTTATTATTACTTTTGAGTCATAGTTATGATGAAGTATAAATTATTTGATAATATTTATTGTAGGATTTATATTACTGTTGTACATGTTATATTTTTTTATATTACATATTTGCAGTCTTTATTATTATTATACATTATTGATTAATTTCACTTATTGAACATTGTGTTCACCCGTTGTATTTATAAACTTTAGATTTAAGTACGTTACTCTAGTAGATGATCCTTTATTTTCTATGGGACTTTCGGGTAGAGAGATTTTTAATACTATTAGCTATTGTTTCTTGTGGTGACAGATAAGGCATATTGTGATAATGGTTTGATGGTTTTCTCTCGAGTTGCTACCTATAATTCTTAATAGTTTTATTTTTTTGAATATTTATACGACATATTAATGAGATAATAATTTTATAATTGAAGAATATTAAAATTTATATTTAATATTATGATGATTTTGTTGTGAGAAGATTAGGTATGACTCTAGGAGTGATGAAGAATTGTTAGAATTATAGAGGGTCCTACCAGAGGTGGTAGTTGTGAGACAATCACGCTCCAGTCTAGAAGTGGGGTAGAATGGTTGAGATTATAGATAATCCTACCATCTAGGATGGTTATAAAATGATTAGGTCATACTTTGAGAGTAATGATGAGTCATCGAGATCATTAGTCATAGACTAGCTGTGGAGAAAAAATATAATCCTTAGAGATTCTTTTTGATAAGTTTATTGACGCGAATTGTCTAATCTAGTCAAGGTTGATAAATTTGGATCGCCATATTCTTATTAAAGTTATTGACATGACATGATTCAATTCGATCAAGGGTTGATAGGTTTGGGTATCACATTCTTGTTAAGATTAGTGGCGTGGCATGATTTGGTTTGCTGATGAGGTTAGTAGGTCGAAGTTGCCATATCCTTATTGAGCTTATTTAGGTTGGCTGATTGATTTGGTCAAAGGTCAACGGATTCAGGTCACCACATTATTATTAAGATAATTGAGTTTGCCTTAATTGATGTGACTTCTTGGAGTCATATGTTTTAAAAACTTGATATGTTAATTTTTATATTATTAATTCTATCTGAGTTTATTTGACTTGATCTTAATTGTTGTTGTATGTCTGAATTTAATTGTATTTCTAGAATATGAAGTTGCTTGTTAGCCATATGACTCATTTATTATTATCTCTTATTCTATCAAAGTAGTATAAATTATTATACGAAGGATGGTAGGACTATGTGTTTGGAAAAATCTAGAGACCCTTATGATGTTATTTTGATTATTTTGAGTTGAGTGCCGGTAGTTATAATATGTAGAACTATATTGTCGTATTATGAGTTATTTTAAATATTTTATTTCTTAGACTTGAGTTTGGTAAGACAGAATATTATTTGTTTCATCAAGTGAGTTATATATTATTATAGATTGAAAAAAAAAATGCAAGGTCATGATTCAAATAATAGTGGTTTACCAATTAAACGGTTATTACATCCGGTTGAATTTGATTCAAACAAGCATGCCGGATAACGAGGGCTTTTGCGAGACTTGAGAAACTCCTCGGTTGTGACCCAGGGTAGGAAGCATTCAAATTGGCACTTGGTAAAAGTTTCAATTTCTTAGGATGGTGCAAATATGACAAATAAGATGTTCAATTGCGGTGACGTAAGGAGGCCACGGTGGGTGTGCCAATTAGAGCATTCTTAGTTCCTACCAGTGAGAATACATCAAAGGGGCTAGTTGTACTCAAATTTGTTAATGAAAAAGTGTTTGATTTTGGCTTGTACATTATGATACTTGTAGATGGGTAGAGTAAAATTTACTAAAAGATAAGAGATGATGACTGTTTATCAGATGGCCAAGGTAACTCACAAAGTTAGAAAAATTTTATTAAATTTTTAGATACATTCTTATAAGTCTCGCAACTATTGTACATGTTATTTTTCATTTTTGTTATTGACAAAAAGTGTAGCATGAGGTTCCCTCGATGTTTCATTTGGATGAAATCCGGGAAGAGGTGTTTAAGATCTTTCGCTCAAGGTTTGCATAAGGTTTTCACGAGCAAGACGTTTTTCTGTGAGTTGACAAAATGGCAGTGCTTGCACAGAATAACTGCATTTGTTGCACACATGAAGTGTCTATGTGTGCCACTGAGCGGGTATAAATACCTTGTCCTTGTTTTTATGATTTATCTAGGCTAGTTTACACACAAAGGAACACACCAAAGAAGTGAGAGAAATGAGAAGGGGGAAGCTTATGAAGCTTCAGGCATTAGTTCGAAATCTGATTCGTATTATATGCTACCCCATACTCAAGTATATTTTTCATTTTTCAATTGTAGAATGTATTACCAATTGATTAGTCATTATATTTTCTTGTTTAATTGATAGGTTATTTAGATTAGTATTAATATGTTATTTACACATACTGTGAAGGTGTTTGCTCAGAGGAGTTTATTTGTAATCAGATCTTATTATAATGAAGATAAATTCAGATATAGGGTATTGTGGTTTTCATTCACTATAAATTTATTTATACAACTTCTAAGCTTAGGTACGTGTTTTGTTTATTATTCATCGCATTCAATTAAGAAAGAAGAGTGACCAATGGTATCAGGGGGCTCAAATTTTACTGTGTTGTGTGAATCCTAATAATATATAATATTTATGACTTTAATATGATAATTGTGCTATAAATAAATTAACTGATAATGGCATAATATATCATTCAGACAAATATCTAACTGCCCATTGCAGTTCAACAACAATATTATAGAACATTGTAACGACACATTAGTGTAAGTATCATACTCTTGCATCAGTTAGGCCTCATATGCTTCCATCTCATGCTGAAATGCTGACCATATTTGACATAAAATACTAGATCACGAAAGTCTGACTGTTGTTAATGGCATTGTATACTTGAAAGTACAGTTCTATGCAACAAGGTTGTGGGCTCAACACTTCATGGCAATACTGTCCGTCTGAAAACGTCCTTATTCTCTCAGGTATAAAAAGAAGGAATTTGTGCAAATAAAAAGTTTCTTCCTATGTTTGGAAAAGCTTCAAAGAGTATAACTAGCTCTTTATTTACTATTGCTACTTCAGGTGTTACTGTTTTAATACTACAGTAGCCGTGCCCAAAAAGTACTCCTTTTACGTATGAGAAGAATTGCTATGCTGAAGTTGCAGCAGCAGTTGATTTTCACTTCTGAGGATGCTTTGATAGTGGAAATCTTGTCTTTGATCTTACAAGAAATATGGTGAGGGGCAAAATTGCACGCTTGGACGATCAAAAACAAGAGCATAGGAAACTGGCAGCCTAGCCCTTAGAAACACAATAGCACTACACGAATAGGTTATCTCTGAGTTGGGCATTTTTAGTTCTCTTACTTTAAAATGTATGTTATGTTCACGGATAATGGGCGGCCTTCTGGTAAGGATACAAGAACAATCCTTTCTGTTGGCCTGAATGGGCGGCCAACTGATGAAAGCACACAAGCATTGTGAAGTAGAGGTAAAAGAAGAGAAATGAATACCAAATATTTTACGTAGAAAATCCTTCTAAAATTAAAAAAAAATCACGGGACACTAAATCCACGAAATCACTAAGTATGAGAACAAATTACATGAGGCGAAAATAAGAATAGAGCAAAAGTAGACAAAGCCCTCACACTTTGTTTTCCTTCACAGCTCTCTTTCTTTTCACTTTTTTTCCTCTGTTTTTCTCACACTCTTTTTTCACTACTTATCTGGTGTCACCCACTTGCTAAGTGTGTATGTACACACATATATACACATGTCCCTCACCATAGCCCAGCTTGGTGGTTGGTGCTCATCTTCCAATGTCTGCATGTGTGCATGCGCACGCCCTATCCTACAGCAGGCGGCGCATGCCTGCTCCTGTAAACTGATCAGCCTTTGGGGTCCCAATAATGACGTCTACCTCTATTCAATTGAGTAGGTCAATTGTACACCTTTTGGATTTGATAGTCATTCAGACATTCCATATTCAACTGGTCAACTCTGTTGACTATCCTCTCATATTAACCGGTCGATCAAACTATTGACCAGTCGAAATAATCCGTCTT
>JAOVVI020010268.1:0-11184 GCA_028571085.2 Nepenthes alata
GCAACAAATATAAGATATAGTCGTTTGTTTACTCTGATTTTTTATATAGATGTATTTTCTTATATATATTTTAACGTCATGGTATAGTCGGTATTTAGAGCCATTTTTGTGTGTGGTATTTAGGATTCTATGATTTGACTGATTATATTATTTTGAGTTGGTTGTTGATATTCAAATTGTAGTTCACATCCTATATTTATTTGAGATTCTAAAACTTTATTGGTAAATCTTTAGATTTAAAATGTCTTAAATTAAAAATTGAATGAATAAATTAAGATAGATTAACTTTGGTTAATTATTTTGGGGTCGTTGAGGACATGACAAGCTATTTAGTGGCCATGAAGGAATTCAGTTTTACCTCTTCGGTTAGCTTAGATATACCCCTGGCCTACATATTAAATTCGGTCAAAAAAATACTTCAAACTTATGTTTGGACCTTGTCGCACCTTGACAACATGTCACGAGGGGAAGTTTTTCCTCCTTTCGACTAGAGAAAAATTGAGATAGAAACTGGTTAACAAGTTCTTGAAAAGATCGGATTGAATTTGGCACCAATCTATTAAACCACATCCTCACATCTCTCTTAAGTGTTAAATAGAAGTACTAACATATGGTCAGATCAATGAGATTTTAGATGCCTAATAGTCATCAATCCTTGCATCTATTTAAGCCCTTGCTTTTCCAAGAGAATTTTCGGCAAACTGTTACATGAGCCATCCTCTCATACCGAGGGCCTTCCCAAGTGCCAAGTATAGCGGGGGTTACATTATTCAGGACTTTCCTCCCTAGTGTTGAAACTTAGTCGCCCTTGAGCCAAGCTGGGTTTTTGCGGGGGAGGTTTCTTGTCCCTCTAAGATTCTTAATGAACATTGCATCCGTTTATATCCACGCTTCCTTTCTTTGAACCTTCTCTTGGAGGTTTATGCTTGTCAGTTAGGGGATGAAACTCCATGTATTTGGCCCTCAACCTTGTCCCATAGGGATCATAGAATCCTTAATATACCGTTAATTTAAATTGCCAAGGATTCTATGTTTACATTCATCATCAAATATGGCTACCCTTTGTGGGACCGTGGCCACGGGATATAACATCCTTTAATGAAAGATTGGCTTGTCCTTAGGTTATAATGTTCACCATTTTTTACTTTTAAAGTAACTTCCTTAAATTGGGATGTGAACAGACATCTTCATCATATTCCTACAAATAATGTCAATAATACGTATCTGAAATTTAAATTATTGTACGAATTGGTTGACTGAACAGTACCTTCAGTTAATCTAAAAGAAAGTAGAATTGGTCTTTATAACTTTGAATTTGGATCTTATGTACCACAACAATTCAATGAGAGATAAAAGGTATATGAAATTTGCGCCCCAATATATTTTTCGATACTCAAATTAGTAAATTTTTTAGAAAAAAATAAAAAATGCAAAAAGAAAGAGGAAAGATGTTGAATACAAATTTGAATGTGTCAGGAGGATTGTTGTAGGGTCTTAGATTTCACAAATCATGTGAATTATAATTAATTTAGCTAAGTTAGTATATGTAAAATTGATGTTAATGAACGGTAAAAAATCTGGAAGCCAGAAGCTCACCCCGTGACGCAGTAGCAGTACAAATTTAATCGATGAACCCAATTAGGAACTAAATTAATTTTGGTTGACACAGATAACTCGGCTACTAGATTTTTAACCGATTAGCAATCAAATTAATTTTGATTGAAGAAGACAGCTCGGCTACTAAATTTTTAACATATTAGCAATCGAATTAATTTCCATTGAAGAAAACAACTTGGCCGCTGAATTTTCAATCAATTAGCAATCGAACTCAGCTGGGTTAACTAAAAGACAGCACGGGCAACAGCAGTAGAAATATCAGCACACTTCAAGAAAACAAGTGACTCAGCATGATTGATAATTAAATTGGGTGGACAACAAAAGGGGCAGCAGCACATCGACTTAGTAATTCAGCAAGGGCAGCGGTAGAATTAAGTTAACAGCCTACTACAGCATGTGGGGCAGCTGGAAACAATAAAATAGCTGCTTGCTTCAGCAACAGCAACACACGGGCAGCAGCAGGGCAGCAATAATCCCCATGGGCAGCAGCTGAAGCAGGCAGCACAAATCAAATTAATTAAGTAATATTCAATATTCTTCAGCAGCGAACACTGCAGCGGCACCATAGAGCAGAGACAGCAGCCACATGGTAGCCTCATATTTCAGCCAAATTTTCAAGAATTCAGTAAGAAGACAGCAGCCACATGGCAACACCATAAGGCAACAAAACAGATTAGTAATTCAGCAAATCAGGGGGACAACGTGGGAAAGAGAGGGAGAGATAGCAAGCAGATGAACCAACTTATATATAGGATAAGTTTAGGTGAATTAGGACATGGAACTGGGGAAGAGGAAAACAGAAAAGAGAAAGAAGAGGAGGGAAAACCGAAAGGAAAAAGTGGAGAAGGAAGGAAGTATTCCACGGCTCCATAGCTAAATTGAGTAAGGATTTTGGGTAATTCATATTAAGACAAGTGCACCTTATACCTTTCCTTCACTTGTTGATAATCTTTGCTGATTTTCTTATTGCTGATCCAATACTTAAATGCCTCTCTCTACTATGCTGCCACTAATGTATTTTCAGTTTAGAATAGGCAAAAATCGGTTTTGAAATTGATAAAGAGGCTACTGAACCAATTTAAAGCATGATGTTCTAAATGTGATTTTTAACCTGTGCTGAATTGGCTGCTGAAAATACACTGAACTGGCCACGAACCAGCCACCGAACCGACCCTGAACTGGCTGGAATATTCCTCGTTGACGCTGAATTTTAGGTTGAAGAAATTAGTCTGAACCGGCCACCAAACCGGCCCTGAATCAGTCACTGAACCAGCTGGAACATTCCTTGCTGATGCTGAACTTTAGGTTGTAGAAATCTGGCTGAATCAGCCATCGAACTAGCCTCGATTCGGCCACTGAACTAGCTGACGCATCACTATTGATGCTAAAGTGTAGTCTATAAAAATCAGCCTGAACCAGCTACCAAACTGGCCCCAAATTGGCCACCGAACCAGCTGAAGTATCAATGCTGATGTTGAAATGTAGTCTATAAAAATCAGCCAGAACCAGTTACCGAACCGGCCCCGAACCAGCCACCGAACCAGCTGAAGTATCACTGCTGATGCTGAAGAGTAGTTTATATAAATCAGCTTGAACTGGCTAATGAACTTGCTCCAAACCGGCCACCAAACCAGTTGAAGTATCACTGCTAATGCTGAAGTGTAGTATGTAAAAATCAGCCTAAACTGGCCACCGAACTAGCTGGAGCATTCCTTGTCGATGCTGAACTTTAGGCTATAGAAATCAGCTTGAACCGACCACCGAACTGGCCACTAAACCAGCTAAAGTATCACTGCTGATATTGAAGTGTAGTCTATAAAAATCAGCCTGAACCGGCTACCGAGCCGACCCTAAACTGGCCACCAAACCAGCTAAAGCATCACTACTGATGCTAAAGTATAGTATATAAAAATCAGCCTGAACCGGATACTGAATTGAACTTGAACCAGCCACCGGACCAGCTAAAGTATCACTATTGATGCTGAAGTGTAGTCTGTAAAAATAAGCCTAAACTGGCTACGAACCGGCCCCGAACCGGCCACCAAACCAGCTGAAGCATCAATGCTAATACTGAAATGTAATATGTAAAAATAATCCTAAACCGGCCACCGAACTAGTTGGAACATTCCTTATTGATACTGAACTTTAGGTAGTAGAAATAAGCCTGAATCGGCCACCGAACCAGCCCAAAACCGGCCACCGATTCAACTAAAGTATCATTGTTGATGCTGAATTTTAGTCTATAGAAATTAGCCTCGAATTGGCCACCATATCAACCCCAAACCGGCCACCGAAGCAGCTAAAGCATCATTACTGATGTTGAAATTTCAACCTATGGAACGTAGGTTGAACCCGCCATTAAACCAGTCATTAGATTGGCAACCGAACCAGCTAAATGCACTATGTACTAGTCCTAATTTTTCAGCATGTGTAAAATTTATTTTGAGGCTATTAAACAAACTAATGTATCTGAATTTTCAACATATGTACATATTACAAGACTTTATTATTTTGCTGCATCTTAAATACTATATTTTAGCCCCTATATTTATGAAAGTTTAAATGGAAACTCTATACAATATAAAAAAGTATTATTATTTTCTCATAGAGTGGAGAAAATTTAGAAGAAGTAAGTATGATTATTTTCTCTCGGAGTGGAGAAAATTCAGAAGAAGTATCGAAAATAAGTGTAAAGTTTTCACAAGAAATTTTTAAAATGAATTAAGAAATTGAATTAAGAATTTATTCAAAGATTAATATTTTCTAATATACCTTAAGATATTACAGTGATAATCGAAAAAATTACCCTACCGTGTGGGAATTAAGATGGCATTACGGCCCCATCTACATGGTAAAAGGTATGTACAGCCCACTTCTAGCTGAATAAGAGGTATTACGACCTTCGATTGTATGAAGTGAATACAATCATTTTCTTTGATTGTCTGCTCCGTGAACTAGTAAGGCTTACTTGCCCTGATCCGTAAAAAAAATAAATTTTCAGTATAGTTTGAAAGAAAGAATAAGAAATGATCAAGATAAAAAATTAAAAAGAAAATTACATAAGTATTCTGACTATATTTTAAGTTATTATATTCTCTGATGATCCATATTCATACTATTATACTTTAAGTGAAAACATTGTATGATTTTTGCTATATTTTGTGTCTTATTAAGTATTTAACTCAATCTATTATTATTTTACAAACCCTTAGATGATTCACACAAAGCTGATATCTGATGAGTAAGAGTGAAGATTGAAAAATTTAGTCTCTTGATATATTATTTTGCTAACCTATATTTTTTGAATATTATGTACTGTACATTAGTTTTATTTTATAGTTGACTTTAGATGTAGATAGAAAAAGAATATGATGTAAAGTACCTGGAGAGATTTTAATGACTGTATAAGGAAAAATATATTTCAATAATGATTTTTTATCAATTGACAAATGTTGTAGATGTTTACTGCTTCCACAGGTTTGTATATGATTGATTTAGCATGTATCTTTTCTTAACATGAAGTTGACATCATATTGTGTTAAATTGGTGTCAGAACCACCGATGATGTGGCGATATATTGGGATCATATGTATGGTGAGATTATTATTTATGTACAGATGAATTAAAGTAATTACAGAAAAAGTTCACGTCTAATTGATTATGATGCAATATTAATCAGTAAAAGGTAATATATTATGAATAAGATTAATGACGGGTTTTGGATGTGGTCCGTTACAATTGTGCTCCAATATTTTGGTTGTATTCGTAGCAGGTGGTTATTTGCCAAAGTATGCGATGTCTCTATTCCTAACTCGGATTTGTATTTATAGCTTGGGTGTCTATTTATCTGTCTATCCAAAATTAGCACAACTATTATGTTATATTTATTGTCAATCATTACTCTGATTGTGTAATTCTACTTATGTTGGTTTAGTAACTATTGAGTAATTATTGTTTGGTGTTTATTCGATCATTATTACTTGCTTTACAACGGTTTATCATCTCTTGGTTACATGTAATCATTCATTATGATTGAATAACTTATTTATCATTTTATCACACCATTAATTATCACAGCCCTCAATAACTTCAGTCATCCACTCACCGGCTATTTGGCTAAAACTTCAATGAGGATGTTCCTGAATTGGTTAGGTGCCTAAGTGATCATTTCGATTCATATTCGGTCAGGGTGTCCTTATTTGGGCCATTTAATAGTATTGGCTATTATTTCTCCTTTGTGCCATTTGACAATATTGGCTATAGGTTCATGCCCCGGGACTAGGTTTAGATTTCAGTCAATTAATTAAAGAATTATTTTATGGCTTAACTTGGAATCTGATTTATATCGGAGATATAATAATTTTAATGTTATCCACGATTCTGTAGCATACACTGCTTTTGTTCTAGAAGATGTGTGGCAAATGTTTCATAATATAATATGTCAAGTATTCTATGTTTAACATTTATGAACATCAATATCATTTAACTTAAATAATACATTTGTTACTGTGAAGAAAAATACAAAATTTAGGGCATTTAAAAGGAATGCACGCAAGGATTATGATTTACTTAATTAAATATTTGATAAGTCTATTGTAACCGTACAACTTCATCTTGCTTTCACTCAGTTACTTGCCTCCTTAGATGATGAGCTTGAAAATGAGGAAGAATTTCTTAATATAAGTGTACATGTAATTTCGAAAAAAAATCGAAGTTCAAAGTAGTAAAAAGAAATGTTATACCAATGAATGGTTTCATGATATAGAGTGAAGATTTATTCAAATGATATAAAATGAGATTCTTTATTAAAATAATAGGCATCTTGCTTCAATGCTAGAAAAGATAAAGATTTAGATAAGGTCGAGAAATATAAAAATAAGGTATAATCTAGCCAAGTTATATGTCAAATATCTGATCCATATTTCATTGATGAGTGCATGGAGATTTTTAAAGACCCAGAGTGGATGACAATGTTCGTAATGATATTTGTCAAAAGGAGACAATCTTGGTTACAAACTTTAGAATAAAATTCATTATGTGCATTGTATGTTAAAGGTTGTGTCTCTCTTGTAATATCGTGAGTAATTTTATATACTGATATTTGATTCAGTGATTATGTATCAGATTATTTGAATATAATTATTTAGTTCTAATTCTAGTGCTCTTGTAATTATCTGCGACAAAGTTGTGTGATATTTATTCTACAAAATATGTCAATTTATATCCGTTCAATCTGAGTATAATCTTTTCAATTATTATATACTTATACATATGTGTTTATTAATCTATTTTACATATTAAATGACACATAATTTGAATGACAAATCTAATTTATTAGACATTGAGAGTTTCATCTTAGATAATAAGCATGAAATTGATTTCATAGATTTTATCAGGGTTGGCTATATTATGGAGCAGGATAAGTTTATTCATAAAATTCTATGTAGGGCATTCATGTTTTGTGGTAAGCAATGTATTTCTGAAGTATTAGCAGGAAATGTGACTAGATGTTGTGAAGGCTTTTTGCATGAAGCCATATGTATTTTCGAGAACATTCCCACGTCCACAAACACTTACCCATCATTTATATTATATTATGTGCATCCATCTTCTAATTTTATAAAATTGTTTACTGATTTGAGCGCTGAAATGGTTTTAATGGAACCATATTCCGTCATCACCTAACCTCTTGTTTAAAGTTATAGTGTGCATGATCCGAGACTCAGTGGACGAAGTCAAAATTCGACGAATTATTTGACTCGAATCTGTTCGAAATTTAAATTTAAGACCCATTAATAATAATTATATTGATATTTATATTAATTAAAATATTCAAATTATGGCAGTTATATTATTACTATTATTAAAATAATTTTGTAGGTAGCTTTAGTATCTAATTAAATCCTAAATCATAAGATAGCGTGTACTAGAAAATAGACATGAAAATAAAATCATTGAATATGTTTTCTAGTTTTAAATTTTCGTACGAGTGAAAAAAAAAAAAAACAATTTGACTTGAATATATTTTTATTTTTTAAATTGAAAACTATTTTCTAATTGCTTATTAAAGAAACATGTTTTCACATAAAATTGTAAAAATGAAACGGTAAAAAAATTAAAAAATTAAAAACTAGTTTTTCATCCAAACAGAGCCTAATTTTTTTTCCCCCAATCAATTTATGATATTTCTCTGTCAGAAACATTTTTAAAATAAGAAATATTTGATGGGTATTTTTGGATATTCAAAAATATGTAACATCTATCTAATTATTTTAGTTGTGTACAAGAAGCACCATGTGCCATAAATATTTGGAAAATATGAAATGTTTGAAGGACATTTTGAACGCAGCCCCATTCAACGCCAATGGGAGCCGAAGAATTAAAATTTGACGACTCTCACTTTATATAATAAAAAAATTATAAAATTTAAAAATAAAAATATTAAAATTTTTGTTTTTATAATTAAAAGTAAAAAAATTAAAAATAATTTTTTTATTATATAAAACGGGAGCTGTCAAATTTTTTAATCCAACGACTCTCGTTGACGTTGAATGGGGCTGCGCGTTGCAGCCCCCCAACTTATTATCCCTTAACATATGTCACTTTATATGTTCACTATTGGCCTTAAAAAGCTACCCACAATCAAATTAAGTTAAATTAACTTGATGCATATTTCGAATGTGGGTGATATTTTAAATGAAGTCAAATTAAATTATTAATTTTTTTTATTTAAGTAAAGTATACTATAATGCTAAATATGAGTTTAAAGATTATAAGACTTACTATATAAGATATCAGTTGATATTTTGGTGAATAAATTTTCTTTAAAAATAAAAAAATGTGGTAAAAAGAATGAGGATATATGAAAATAAAAAGTGGACGATTAGGCTCTCAATAGGATTTAAATAATCAAATGGTTTATTATATTCTGATTAGATGGCCTTTCGGAGACACCACAATTTTTTTTCTTAACTTTAAGATGTACTAATTGTTTGCTTGAATTAACTACTCAATCAAATTAATCTCTCGATTTATTTAATCATTCGATAGGATTAACGATCTGATTCGATTAACCACTAAGCCATTTAGATCTTTGTTCTCTAATATTTTTAATAATCTGATCATTCAGCCGCTCAAATTTCTTTCTGATCGACGCTCATCTTTTATTATCTAGATTTGGGTTTAACAATTCAACTTACCCATAATCTTTCAGAATTTATTATTCATGGGCTCATTGTATCAATTGATCAGGTCAGCCTCATGTTAGATGGTACCCAACACACACCATCCATGCTTAGAGGCTGAATTTAAGCTTTGATTTGTTGGAGTAAAATCTGAGTGATTTGCTTTGCATATTATTAAAATAGTTCTTCCCAATAAAATCATAATCAATACACATTTATTATTGTCTAATTTTGTCAATTAGAATCCACTTTCCTATGACTCGGTAGATATTATTGTTAGCAAATAATGTGGCTAAAATAACCACAAAAGTAAAATAAAGAATCGAGTTTTATACCTCATGTCATTTGCTTACTCTGTTTTTGGATTATGAGATCCAGGCCAACTTTAAACTTTTGGACACACCTTACTCTTCTAGATGGTGTATCGGTTGAGTTCGGTACTAGGGACAAAGCCAGAATACTTGATTTATAGGCAAAACCATCAAATGCCTTAATCGGGCGTTATTTCCATTAATCGACCGAGAATTAATGTCTTAATTAATGGGAGAGTTATCATCACTAAATGGACCACTAATACTTTAGCAATCAATGAAATTGAATGGTAAAAGGAGATCAGGCATCGAGGAAGACAAAGAGAAGAGAAGCAGCAATCAGCTACAATTAATGACATTTTTAAATCAATCAATGTGTACATAATTTTAAAAAATATCACAACATATAAATATAAATTTTATTAAATATCATTGTCCATACAATAAAAGTTATAAAATGGAACTTAGTCCCATTTTTGTTATAAGATCCTTGAATCTCAATGGTGGTATGCATTTTGTCAAAGGATCAGCGATCATTAATTCAGTGCTGATATGCTCAATAGTAGTTTTTTTCCTTTTAATACGCTCATTTATGGTTAAAAATTAAATATCGAAATGTTTACTTCGAATACTACTTTCATTATTTTTAGTCAGGAAAATACAAGCTGAATTATCACAATATATCTTTAATAGTCTTAAGATAGAATCAACCACTCTAAGTCTAGACATAAAATTTTTCATCCATACACCATGCTTTGTAGCCTTAAAATAAGCAATAAACTCGACTTCCATAGTTTAAATAGCAATTAAAATTTACTTTGCACTCCGTCAGGATACAACTCCACTGAAAAATAAAAATATGTAACCGAATGTTAATTTATGTGAATCAACACATCCAACGAAATTTGAATCGGAGTACCCCAATACTTTAAAATTATTGGGCCGTCTATATGTAAGCATGCAGTCTTTGATACCTTGAAGATATATCATCATTTTCTTAGCAGCTTTTCGAGCATTTGCTCAAATTGAGCCTATCACCCTTCACAATGGGTGTTACACTTGGTGAACAATCTTTCATCCGAAATCTTTCTAAAACTTTATTGATATAGGTCTCTTGAGACAACGTTGTATGTCTCGATGTATCTTGATATTAATGACATAAGATGCATCACTCATATCTTTCATTTTAAATTTATCAGAGAGAAATTATTTTACCTCATACAATAATATTTTATCATTTGATGTAAGTAAAATATTATCCACATATAAAATAAGAAAAATAAATTTTTCTTCCACTGACCTTCTGTTGTACACATTGATCCAAAATATTCTTTTTAAAATAAAATAAAGAGATAATTTTATCGAATTTTAAATACAATTGACGGGATATTTGTTTCAATCCATATATGAACTTACTTAGTTTGCATACTAATTACTCACCATCACTAGAAGAGAATCCTTCTGATTGTTTCATATAAACCTCTTCCTCTAGATCACCATTTTAAAATATTATTTTCACATCTATTTATTATAATTTTATATTAAAATGAGTAACCAATGTCAAAATTATGCGAAGAGAATCCTTTTTAGATACAGGAGAAAAAGTCTCCGTGTAATCAATTCCGTCCTTTCGAGAATATCCCTTGCCAACGAGTCTCGTTTTATATCTTTCGATTTACCTAATAAGTCTTTCTTTATTTTAAAGACTCATTTACACCCTATGGCTTTCGCCCCCTAGGTAATTCAACAAGATCCCAAACTCCATTGTAAATCATGGAATTTCATCTCTTTTTTTTATGGCTTTGTACCATAATTATGACTCATTACAACTCATAACTTTAAAAATATTTTATAATTATTTTCAGCTCCTATATTATAGTCTAACTCTTGTAGATATATAATATAATCACCAGAAATTGCTAACTTTCTAATTTTAGAAGATAGTCTCAATGTTGTATCATTATCTTCAATAAGAGTATATTATATAACTATTTCAGATAAATCATAAATTTTATGGTCAACTAAAATAGGATCAGCATTTTATGAAATGACATTGATTGATTATTTAACAC
>JAOVVI020010271.1:0-13161 GCA_028571085.2 Nepenthes alata
ATGGGTAGCTTTTGAAGCCGTGGGATGTTTTGGGGGCAATAATGGTGGTCTTTCGCTTGGTTTTACTTGGGTGAAAGGAGATGAGGAAAAGGGATAGTGAGAGCAAGAGGACTAGAAAGAGAATTGTAAACAAAAATAAATCCATAAGTAAGAGAATGATAGAAGATATCTATGATAAAAACATATTATATAGATTGTTGTACTATACTAATGAGAATGAGGATCCTATAACGTGAAACTTTTGCATTTATTATTAAACTACTATCTTGACACCTAACTTTTGTACTTATCAATTTAATGCTTAACAATCTTAATATATTAAGAAAGTTGACAATATAGGCTTTGATTAGATATTCCAGCAGCGGCGGGCATAAATCTCAAAATATAATATCCCTATCTAACCAATAATATATAATCAATCAGTTAATAACTTTTTTTCAATGATAACTTTTGATATTCAACTAATAAATACTTCACAAAATCTCATTGATGAGGATCCGAAAAATCTTCTCATGCAACACAAATGCTAAGACTTCCATTGCTCACTTGTTCTTTCTCCTTTTCTCTAGCATCCTTAGGCTATTAAACAATATGGACATGAAGAAAATTAACTCCACCACCAAGAAAGTTTGGGAGCAATCTTGTCCCCAAAAACAGGCTTTAAATCACTATGTGAGACAACCACAACTCTCTTTATTGAGCCGAAAAGTTGAGACAATGGTGGAGATCTAGAAGTCTCCCGCTCATCCCTAAGACCATGTGTCATTTGATACCAAAGTCATTAAGGATCTAACTCCCAAAGGATAGCGTTTTCCACCAAGCCTATACAAACACTTGGCCCTCTATCAATAGCTTGCCTAAACACATGAATTTTGTGACAAGTTAAATGATACAATAATCTTTGCATATCCGTACATTTATCGAATAAATATTAACTTAGACAATGGAGGCTTTTATCGGAGAGAAACATTAAGGCCACTTGACTTTGTTATTTATGGCGTATAGGTTTGAGGTCATAGTATTTGGATTTAACCCTATTATGGATGTTCACTACTTCAAATAAGGTATCGATTTAGATACACGGCAATATATATCACCATTAATATAAAAGGTGCAATGATGATTTAATAAATCTCTTAATATTTTAAATAAAAGATAGCCCATAGGTAAGACAATCCGTACTAAGTAACAAACAAATGCTTGCATGAATACGGCCTCATTTGACCGGTCAAGATCTATACAACGTGGGTCGATGTTGAATACCATCTTACATACATTATCGAAGCCGAACCGTTCCAAGGCATCCTGCAAATCCAAAACCTTACCCATTTTGGCTGAGTGCCCTAGAAGGGCATGAGGCGAGTTTGGATTTCGGACCTTATGAAATCCAAGTTGAAGTTACGAAGTGATTTATCATTGAATTTACAGCTTACAATTTTGCATTGGATCTTCCAGAGATCGCCCTTAGTTTTGAAGATTTTGTCGTCGAGGAAGTCTCTTAGAGCAGTTTTAATGTCTCATTTTGGGCAGTTGGGACAGTTTGCTTTAAATATGTGTTCGACATTTGAAGGGTTGACTGTGATAACAGCATTAAATTTTCTAGGAAAGTAAATGATTGCAGCATTAATGGGGAGAGAAGTCAGTGTCTCGGTGGCCCACTCAAAGAGGCAATGGTGATTGGCTAAGAAATCAAGTGATGTGCCAAGAAATGTGTAGCTTTTCAAGCCATAGGAAATTTTTGGGGTAGTAATGTTGGTGGTTGGCTTGGTTTTAGTTTTTTTTTATAAGTAATGTATATATTGACATGAAAGAATTTTAAATGCCTCTCCGTTCTGGATAATAACGACCTAATTAATGCCAATGTGTATCAATTCAGTAAGTGTGTTAGTATACTTGGGTGTACAACTATCGTCTCTCTTCCTTGGTCAATCTCCTCTTTCTCCTCCTCAAACCACGGCTGCCTCCCATATATTATTCTAGCCCCTCCCGTAACAAGTGCAGCATTTATAAAAGAGTTAAGGGAAAATTCCTAGGGTTTGCAAAACAAAGAGGACGGCTGAAATTTCCTTCACGGATCAAGAGAATATTGCTTCCCAAAAACAACTGTCCCTGAATTGGCAGCTACGGCTTCCAAGTGAAATGGGACAGTTGGGGTATGGGGGTGGCCGACTCATGGCATTTTGTTTAATTCCCCCGTTGAGCTAATTAATTCAAATTCGAGTTATAATGCAATAAATTCTTGCCTTCCATCTTGTTTAATATACTAATTTTT
This sequence comes from Nepenthes alata, assembly GCA_028571085.2. NCBI lineage: Eukaryota > Viridiplantae > Streptophyta > Magnoliopsida > Caryophyllales > Nepenthaceae > Nepenthes > Nepenthes alata. Next base: position 2,273 of record JAOVVI020010271.1, read on the forward strand.
GAATTATGCCACTTGCCAAGATCATCCGAGTCACCTAATGGGAAAATCTCCTAGCGGAAGGCATTACTAACTCGAGTCTAATTTGATTCTTTTACCAAGTATAGCTCCTCTAATTTCCCGAGAATACAAATCAATGCTTTATACAAGTGAATTAAAAAAATTAAATTATACAAGTGGATCGGCCCACATATGATTCCTAAGTTCAACCCGGGTGTCGATTTAAGAAAATAAAATATACTAACCCCCATTTGGTTGGACGGAATAGAAATTATATTCCCTATTTACTCTTAAGGAATAAATATTCTTTCGTTTACTTACAATTTAACCATGAATAATTATTTTCATGGAAATATTTATTCTAACATATGTAGGAATAGTTATTCATTCCCATTTATTATTATTATTATTATCACTATTTTTACCTTATTCCTCATACTATTTTATAAACTAAATAATGAAATACTAATTTTTACCTTATTATATTCCAACAACTAAATATGGGAATAACAATTCTAACTCTATTTTCATCTTATTCTATTCCAACTTATTTCATTCCAACAACTAAACGTACCAAGTTCAATATTAATTATTTCAAATTTCTAGGTCTACTACTAAATTTCAAACCTTGCTAGCCCAATGAACATTTAAATGCATAACTAAAATTACTACTAAAATAGTAAAACAATTGCCGCATAATCATCATATAATTTAATCACATAAAATAATAAACTTGAAAGTATTTGAGAAGTTACGGGAAAGATTGCATATACTCAAGTCTAATAATGTGTGAGCTGAAGTTTTTAAGATTGAAAATTTACCTTCTACTACTAATGAAGTCATATTTGCATCATTAGTCATCACTGCAAAAGTCCTTTGCGAAGAACTTGGCTTCCTGCTAGTTTGTTTCATTAGGTGGGAATATTCTTTGGTCATATCAACAGATTGGCCATAATAAAAATAGGCCTTGGTCTATTATAGTACGGCCACCCTCCATAGAACTTCCACTATGGTTGCACAACACTTTAGAATGTCGTTACTTGTCCAGTACCTCTTGGATCTCAGTTCCTTTTTTCACCACCTTATGGTGGGATTTACATTTCTTATAAAATTCTTCCAATTTCATGCTTTGGTCTCATCGGTTAGCACTTCTTTTTCAAAAATTTTGCTCTCTCTAATCTTACTCAAAGAGTAAGATCTAATTGAGCACTTCTCCATAGGTTTTTAGCTGTAAAGAAATCAACTGTCTTTCAATAGTGTCCTCCAAGTCTTTAAGAAATTTCATTACTCTCCTCATTTCATCCATAATCACTTGCAAAGAAAATCAAGCCAATTCAATAAATTTGACATCATATTCCATCACCATATGATTTCTCTTTCTAAACCAAATAAACTTGCCCTCCCTCTACTTGTTGAGACTTATTGGAAAATACTTTTCAAGGAATGTATATAAAAATATATAACATGAGATTTCGTCAATTTTTAATCATAAATTCTTCTTTTTATAGCTCACCAATGGTCAATCTTATTGTCTAACTTGTAAGAAACATACTTGACTTTTTCCTTCTTAGAGCAATTGATCACGTCAAACATTTTTTTCACTAAACAAATTCATATTTTTACCTTGGTTAGGTCTAGAGCTCTTAAGAATTCCAACATATTCTTTTGTAAATAGGTCATAAGCTGCTGTAGCATACATTGGATTTCCACGTTTGTCCAAGTTTGGTTGCCTCTGAATCATTTGGTCTATAACTTCCACTATCCTTATAATAATAATAATAAGATAGTCATCTACCTGGCTAGGTCCAGTGCAACCTTGACCTACTGCTATTTTTCTATCTATTACGTCATAAATTACAAAATTTAGTTCTCAAATTATTAGGACACTTTTCTTACAATTTACTATAATATCATAACTATCATATTTTCAACACAAAACATTCATAATAATGACATTATAAATAAAAAATGTGATCACATATCTAAGGTTAAATAAACTAGTATGTTATATAGGAAAAGTCCCAATAAAATTAACAGCCAATACCCTGGTGGTTGACCAAAAATATTTAACTTGCTCAAACAACTCAATTCCATATTAATAAGGAAAAAAACAATTAACTAATACCCCAACTGCAAAAATATAATAATTTAGAATAATGGACACGCCAGCAACCAAAATACGAAACTCAAATAAATTATGTCTAAACTATATCTAATATCCAAATATTCAAAATACAATAACATCATCCTATAACTAATCCTTCAAAAATATTCTCTCATTCTTCGAATCTTGCAAGTAAAATTTGAGACTCTAATCTAAAAGATTAAAAAATATGACAAAAATAAGACTAACGTTTAGTATAATATATATATATATATATATATATATATGCACACGCACACACACAAACACACACAAGAGAGAGAGATGTACATGATGAAAACATGAAAAAGACCATAGTAATCATATGACAAAATATTAAAAAAATAATAATAAAAATAAGAAGTAATAGTCAATGATAATCTATAACCTACTCAAACGTGATCTAATTGATAAGTATCATTTGATATATATTCATGCAAGAGGTACCGATAATGTAAATAGCGAGTTTTAGATTTTAAAATTAATCATGATTAATTAAATTAAGATAAATAAGTTGATGTTAAATGATGAATATTGGGTCAAAGTCAAATTTTGGATCAAGTTATTATAAGTTGATGGATACCCAACCTGCACTCGATGTGCACATATGTGTGTTCTTGATAGAGAGGTCACACCTAATAAACACTTCATCGAAACTTGAGCACGCTTTCTAATGTATTCATGTTCGATTAACGCTCGGGGGACACGTGAACACATTGAGATAGAATGTCAATGCCTAACGTGCACCTGAGGTGGAGCTCATGCGCCCCTGTGTTTGGCTTGGGGTCCGATGTGCGCCCAATGCATATACTAGTACCAGTTTGTGATATAAGTTATATCCAACTATTTTCAATCATTTTTTTTTAGATTTCGATAGAAGAAGAAGAGGAGAAGAGAGAGAAAGAGGGAGAGGAAGATAGAGAAGCCCAATTCAAGTAGATCAAAGTAAAATTTTGATGAATTAAAGTTAAGACAATTGTATTTCAAACTTTTCTTCCCTTGTTGCCGATCTTTCTCCAGTCTATTGAGTATTTATTATTCTAAATGCTTATATATGACACATTTTCATAGTTAAAATATTTATAATTCATATGCATAGATTCTCACTGTCATTCTTCATCGTTTTTTGTGAAAATTATGTTCTCGATTCATCTATATTAGTTTGTGAAATTATTTTCTCTACAACAATGCTTATACATGTGTTGAATCTTTGATTTAATGTCTCTATAAGTTGTGAATTTCGTATATAATACTCTAATATATTGTAAATCTTTAAATATATGCATGTATATTTTGAAATTTTAGTATTCTTTTCCTACATGCCTAGAGTTGAGAAGAAGTAGCATATTTCAACAAACTACTTATAATTTCTGCACATTTTTGAATTATACAATTATTGCATATTTAAAATTTTATAACACCACTCTTAAATACTTTAAAATGTCACAATTAAATTCCTATAAAAAATTTTATGCACTAAATGACAAGCATTTTAAGAATTATGAAAAAATTCTATAATTTGTTAAAGGATTAAAAATATTTTATTTGGAATGAAAAAATACATGAATTTTATAAAATTGTGTAAAGTTTTTGTTTGTTTAAATATCAAACCATGATAAGAAATTCAGCTGTGGTATATTATGGTATACCTTAATATATTATAATAGTGATCGAGATTCGAACGTATCATTCAAAGATGAAAGTAACATTCGACTTCGTCTATAAGGTGATATGTATGATGGCTCATCTATGGGTATTGAATCGTAGTATAAGGCTTTTGATTGTCTAAAAATAAACATAATCCTAGTTTTAATTATTTGCTCCTTTAGTTGGTAAAATACAACTAATCATTGGTCTCTAAGAAATGACATATTTGAATATAAATTTACATGGCACATTTTGACTATGTATTGAAAAGAGAAATTTGAAAGTTGTATATATTGGTTATAAAAATTCAAAACATTGCATCTAAAATTGATCCATGTTTTCTTTTGGCATATTTTAATGTAAATTGTATGTTAAATTATACAAATTTATATATCTTGCTGAACGTTTATCTCATTCTTATTTTATTTTCTACTAACCCTCTTCAGATTAGCATCTCGAGTACTTAGTGGATGAGTAGGATCAAAGGAAGAGACATCTAAAGAAATTAGGATTAAAAATATTAACTATTTGATGATATATTTAGTTTCCGGTTATTAACTTATTATATTTATATTATTCAAACTATGATTTGTAATCAAACAAATGGATGTTGGTTTATTCTTATTAGTCTATTGTGGATATAATTTACTCTGATTTTTGAATTAGATATGACTCCTTACATATGGTCCAATGTCATGATATGGTTGGTATTCTATCCACCTATTGACGTAGAATTTTGGGTATTGTGGTCAAGTTATTATGTTTATTTTGTGTTAAGTTGGTTGATGTATCAAAATAAAGCCCACATCCACCATTACTTTGGGCTTATTAAATGTTCATGGATTAATTCTGTAATTAATTTTGGGATAATGTTTTGGGACGTGATAGGGTTAAAGTTGTATCAAAGAGGTTATTAGGAGAATGTCTTATTTGGTTTGAGGATCTAATGTGATTAACTATATTGTGATAGTATTAAAAATGTTATTTGAACAAGGTGGTATTAGACCCGGTTCTCGCCCCGATTGGGAGGAAGAATACTAGTCTATAATAGCAAGGATGGTAGACGTAATGGAGTTTATGGCCCGAGAATCTCAGAACCTTGAACTGGCAATGGTTAACCCGCTGGAAACTGCTTACGATCGGTTCACCAATGAGAGGGTGCTAAAATTTATAGGCGATCCTGACCCTACCAAAGTTGAGATTTGGATTGACGGATCAAAAAAGTTTTTTCAATGATTCCTTGCCCGAAGAAGGACAAGATTGTTTTGGCCTCATACACATTGGAAGGAGAAGCTGATCATTGGTAATCCATAAAAAAGTGAGCTACGGGATTGGAGAATAAAGAGATTTCTTGGGAGTTATTCGTAGAAACTTTCACAGAGAAGTACTTTCCGATGAGTTTGCGGGAACAGAAGGAGGATGAATTCGACTATTTGCTGTAAGGAAACCAGACTGTGGTAGAATATGATACCAAGTTCACCAAGCATTTTCGCTATACCCCTCACATCATCCACAATGAGGTGAGTAGTGTAATGAAATTTCTACAATAATTAAACGATGATATACTAAGGCTATTTGTGACGTTAAAGTTGAGAATTTATAGAGAAGTGCTAGAATGAGCTCTCCTATTTGAATAAGAGTTGGAGATGGAGAAATTCGTTGAGAAGAAGTCAGCCAACCAAGGAGGTAAGAGTCTGGGATCGGAAGAATCCCACAAGAGATCTAAGTCAATGGATAAGGGGAAGAAGATAACTGAACTCTCAAGTGTGTCAGGACCTCAATAAGCAAAATTCGTGTGCCGTTATTGTGAAAAATCTCAAGGACGATGACTATGTTATAAGGTCTTGGGAGGATGTTTTAATTACGGCCAATCCAACCATATGATCAAATATTGCCCACATCCCTTGAGGCAAATGGCAAGGAAGCCAAGCGCTTCAAGAAGAACTTTTGTAGTGATGGCTTAATATGCAGATGCATTGCCCACGGTGGTTGAATATAAACTCACAATTTTTGAAACTTCAATTCATGTATTTTGGGATTCAAGGTCAACATATTTATTTATTTCTGAGGTTTATCTATTATTTATTATCACCCGGAGGATTATGTACTTTTCACTAGTAATGTCAACACCTACAGGATCATCTTTGGTCATGAATATTGTATACTCTAGGTGTGTTATTTTAGTCAATAGGTTTGAATTAGTGGTAGATTTATTTTTTTCTAGAGATGTATGATTTTGATATAATTTTAGGTATATATTTGTTAACTAGTTATCATACTAGCTTACATTGTTTTCATAAGAGGGAATATTTTTTGATTTCTAGATGTGAACCATTTTATTTTCAAGGAGTAATAAAAAAATTATTTTCATATATGATTTTGGCACTACATGCTTATCATTTGATTAGAAGTAAATATCAAGTCTACTTAGATTATGTGATCACAATTGGAACCATAATGTTCCAACAAATGACATACTGGTGGTATGTGAATCTGATTTTTTAGAAGATCTTTCGATACTACCTCCAAACCGAGATATCAAATTTAAAATTGAAACCATACCTAGAGTAGCGCCTATATCGAAGGCTCCCTATAGAATGACATTATTGGAGCTCAAAGAATTAAAGCAACAATTATAAAAGTTGTTGGAGAAGGGTTTCATCCAGCTAAGTATGTCACATGGGGTGCCCCAGTATTGTTCATGAAGAAGGATGGATCTATGAGGCTGTACATAGATTACAGAGAGATGAACAAGATCGCTATCAAGAATAAGTATCATTGTCAACAATTGATGATTTGTCTGCTCAAATATAATGGGATTAAATTATCAAAATTTAATCAAGAGACATCTGACAAGATCCGTTTGATTCACGACCGATTGAAAGTCGCCCAAAGTTGACTAAAAAGTTATGCTGATCAAAGGAGTTCTAAATTGAGTTTTATATTAGGGATCACATATTTTTGAAGATATATCAGTGAAATAAAATTTCTAGATTTAGGATATAAGAAAAATTAAAGCCAAAGTTTATTAGACCGTTCAAAATCCTTGAGAAAATTGATGAAATAGCTTACAGTTTGCTTTACCACAAAATTTAGGGGACACTCATAATGTATTTTATGTATCAATACTTCAAAAGTATATTCATTATCTATCGTATATTATTGAGTATGAACCATTGAGAACAAACAAAGACTTACCGTATATTAAGAAACTAGTTCAAATTTTAGGTAGAAGAGATCGGGTATTTCGGATGAAAGTAATTTAGTTGGTGAAAATATTGTGTAGAAATCATTCATATGAAGAAGCCACATGAGGAAGAGAAGATAAGATCTGAGAAAAGTACCCGTATTTATTTTTTCGATAAAGTATGTTAAATTTTAAAATGAAATTTTTATAATTAGGGGAGAAATGTAAAGACTGAGTTTTGGATTTCAAATTTAATTATAATTAATTAAGATAAAAAAATTGAACTCAAAGGAGAAATATTGGATCAAAGTCAAATTTTAGACTAGGTTATTGTGATTTGATGGATACTTGACTTGCACCCAATGCGCACATATGCGTGTCCTGGGCAGAGAAGTTACACCTAATGGACTCTTTACTGGAGCTCGAGCGTGCCTTCTAGTGTATTCGCATTTGATGCCTACCCAAAGGATGCTCGAGCACGTTGAGATCGAATTCCAATGCCTGACATATGCCTGAGGTGGAGCTTCTGTGCCCCTGTGTTTGGCCTTGACCCCAATGCATGTCCAACGTACGCACGAGTACCAGTCTACTATATAAGTAATATCCAATTAATTTTTAGTTATTTTTGCCTAATTTTAAGAGAAGAGAGAGAAGGAAAAGATGAGAAGAGAGAGAAAGATAGAAGAAGTTAGAGAAGCCAAATTTAAATAGATCAAAGTAATATTTTGATAAATTAAAATCAAGACAAATATATTCCAAACTTTCATTTCTTTATTACTGATCTTTCTTCATTCTATTTAGTATTTATTATTCTAAATACATATACATGACATATTTTCATAGTTAAAATATTTTTAATTTACATGCATGGACACTTGCTCTCATTCTTCACCATTTTTGTAAAAATCATGCTCTCGGTTCATATATATTGGTTTGGGAAGTTACTTTCTCTGCAACAATATTTACACATGTGTTGAATCTTTGATCTAATGCCTCTATATGTTGTGAATTTCGTATATAATACTCTACTATATTCTAAATCTTTAAATATATGCTTACATGTTTTGAAATTTTAGTATCCTTTTTTGGCATGTCTAGAGTTAAAAAGAAGTAACAAATTTTAACAAATTACTTATGATTTCTATATTTTTTTAAATTATATAACAATTGCATGCCTAAAATTTTATAACACCACTCTTAGATGCTTTAAAATATCACAATAAAGTTCTTGTAAGAAATTTTATGCACTAAATGACAAATATTTTATGAATTATGAGAAAACTTTACAATTTATTATAGGATGAAGAATATTTTCTCCAAAGTGAAAAGATACGTGAATTTTGTAAAATTATGTAGAGTTTTCGTTTGTTTAAGTATCAGACTATGGTAAGTGATAAACACTAATTTTTTATATTTTTAATTTCATTTATTTATTGTTATTTTTTAATAATTTTTTTATTTAAATTATATATTTTAATTATATTGGTTTTAATTCCCAAAGAAGAATTTTTGGAATAAAAGTAAACAAATAGACCATATATAGCATTTATTTTGTCAATTTACTCAACTGATTGAAGAAATATAGAGAAGAAGAAAAAAAGTAAAATTTTTGAAGAATTAAAAAATATATATATATAACATAAAAAAAGAAGCAAAGAAAAAGGGGAGAAGAAAACGAAAAAAAAAAGAGAAAGAGAAAATAAAATAAAAAGAAAAAAATATAAGCATTACCGCCACCCATCCTCTATAAATGGAGAGGGGGAAGTGTCTGAAAGAGAGAGAGAATGGAGAAAGAGAGAAGAGAGAGAAAAAAGAGAAGAAAGTGGAAAGGAAGAGGCAGAATAGCATGAAATAGGGGAGAGCAGAAAAAAAAACAGATGGAGAGCGGTGCATGAGCAAACAACGATAGAAAAAAATAGAGGGGAAAAGAAGTTTTGTTGATATTTAGGCTGTTAGTTTCACAAATTTAATATTTTAATATAGTAGACTCTGTTCAGATTTATCTATTTGTATTTACAAATCTCAACTTAATATAAAATTTATTTCTAAATCAATTCGACTTCATCAGTTTCATATTGTTTACTTTTTATTCTCTCTGGTTAGTTCATATCCGAATTGATATCGAAATCTCATAATTTTATATTGCGTTGTGTTATAAAAATCAACACGTTATAACTAACCATTAAAATCATCTAATGTCTAACAATTTTATATTTATATTGTTTAATGTTTTATATTTTATTTTCTATCTTTTTATTTTCTGAGTTTTAAATAATTGAACGACCACTATTCTTACAATTTTATATTTCTATTATTTAGTTGTTATTTTTTATTTATTATTATTTTTTTATTTTGAGTTTTTTATGGTTGAACAAGTGCTACTATTTTAATTTTATATTTATATACTTTAATTTTCTATACTTTAAAATTTAACCTATTCAAATAACTCAATTCTATATTAACAAAAAAAAAATCAACGAAGTAATACTCAAATCACAAAAATATAATAATCCAGAATAATGGGCACATCAGTCACCAAGAAACAAAGCTTGAAAAAATTATTTCTAAACTATATCTAATATCAAAACATTCAAAATACAATAATATCATCCTTAATTAATCTTCCGAAAATGTTCTCCTATAGTTCGAACCATGCAAGCGAAATTCAAGGCCACTGATCTAAAAAGTTAGAAAATATGTTACGAATAACTTTAATACTTGACAAAATATGAGTGTGTGAATGTATAATATGAGAAAGACCATGATAAGCATATGACATAATACAAGAAAAGATATGAATAAAATTAAAAATCAATAGTTAGTAATAATCTCACTGATTAGAGTCAAATATTAAAAATTATGCTACAAGTGTTATTCTATAATTTTGATCATATATAACTATTTAAAACCTGTAAATTATTATATTTTATATTATTCTTTATAAATAAAAAAATGTTCAAAGTTATAGACGTTAAGGTAACGACCCTTGATTACAAATTAATATATTATAATATGTTCGAATATATTTCATTGATTTTTCATAATAATTTTTATTTGGACAAATTAAATGATTCTATACGTGTAAACAAATTTATAGAAAATGAAAACATACATAGTTTTGATAAAATTCATGGTGGAACTTTCATCAAGTTCCTACACAAAATAAGCACGCAAGACCACTTTTTCAAAAATTTCAGAATTTCATGATAACATACTTGAGTTGAGACACGAGCCTTCAAAATATTATAAAATAAAAATAGTCTAAAATACAAATAATACAAATTTAAAAGAAGTTGAGAGATATTACATGTATGAACATTTGAACAAGAAATAAAAAATAAGTTTAAAAAAATTTAATAATAAAAAATAAGTTTAAATACACTTATTTTAATTTAAATTTATTAAAAAAATTTGATTAAAATTACTTCAAATTTACTTCTTTGTTCTCTATCTCTCTTCTCATCTTCATTTTCTCCCTATTCTCTCAAAACTATATAAAAAATGAGATATGAATGTTAATTTCAACAAGCACACAAGTGTCCATCACATGTGTATAAAATATTATAATTATTAAAACAAATATATACAAGTATTTATCGTGTACACAGTGGACACAAAGATATTATCTGAAATACGTTTATACGGGGCTTTTGCACTTGCCAAATACCCTCTCAAGATATTTCATACTTAGTTTTTGCAATCAAACTAAGATTTGTCCTTAAAAGTTAATAAAATATATCACTTTCCAAAATCATTGATCATATTAAACAGTCTAATATAATAACCCATCGGGAAGTAATTAGAACTTCACATCATATACGCATCACCATTCACGCTAACAACAAAGTGGACTGGGCATTTATGAATACCGAACTGATGGGCATGGCTTTAAAGACAACTACTACCTTCCATCGG
>JAOVVI020010274.1:0-13160 GCA_028571085.2 Nepenthes alata
AGAGCGAACGGGCAAAAGTATAGAAAGAGTAAGTGAGAAAACGCACACGAGATTTTAACGTGAAAAGACTCTTCTCAATTAAGAAAAAAAACTACAAAAGAATGCACTATAAATAGTTAATTATTTACAAGAATATTAGTTACACAAGCTCTAAATAAAGAAAATAATCACAAGTGTATATCTCTCAATCTCTTTCTAAAAGTGTCTCTCTCTCTAACTTTACAGCAAATGCTTGCCCACAGCTCTCTTAATGCACGCCCAAGTGATACATACAACAAAGGGCACAAATATATATATATATATAAGAGGCCTAGTGGGCGGTCAGCCACCCTAGCAGTAGGCTAGCAGGACTACGCCTCTTAGGCCTGCCATAGCAGGCGCATGCCTGGCGTGCAAAGTGGCAGGCCTATCATCCATTAGAAGTTGTAGCCGTCCCAAATTTTCAATTAGGGTGGGTCAACTGCCCACCTTCAAGCGCAGCGGTAGCAGACTTACGAAGAGAGAGTCAACGCCTAGGCTTTTAGACTCATCGTCCATGTTTTCAGCTACCTCTCGGATATAACTCCTCCAACTAATCCTCGTCCATTGTGACAAAGAGTCCTCGGACCTGACTCCTCTCGGACACTTCTCGGACTCATGTTCTCGGACCTCTCCAAAAGTTCGCATCCATTTTCTTCCATATGTCCGCGGACAAAGTACCACAAAGAAAATGACCCCAACAGATTGGTCGCGCCAATGATAGGAAACAGTGACGCATGAAAGGTGCTCGGATCCTCAACTTTGGGCGGTTGCATAACAAAACACAATATGATAAAATTGAGTTAGAGGTGGCGCTAGCGGCCTCAGCACAGCGGCCTCACGGCAACTCTCACCAAGTGTGCCATTCCCTCCCTCCTGCTGCTTGAAATAGGTCGTAGTCGTTACATGTGTAGTCCAACGACTATAATCCATGTCAACTTGAAGGGATTCGTGAGGACTTCATACACTGAAAGAGTGAAGAATCTATTTAAAATGAAAGAGGAGCAACAAATAAAATAGAAATCGTTGAGAGAGAGAGAGAAGAGCACGAGGCAGAGAAGTCAACTAGAGGCCAGGCAGCATTAGAAAATAGAGAGAGAAAAATTAGGGATTCTAATAAGCGGGAAGAGGCCAACTGAGCGGATGCGTCAATTTTGAATTCCTATTTATTTTTAATTTTAAAATTTTATTAGGATACTTAATTTATTATCATAGCATACGCGTATTACTGGCAGTAACAATTTTCTTTTGTTGCTATAATCTTATCACAAAAAATTAAAAAAAAAAAGCAATTAATAAATAAATATTACGCAGTCTCACTTACCCACAACGCATTTATAACCCATCTCTATATGTAAAATTTATTAAAATTTAAAATGTTAAAAATTTATTATGCTATACCCTTTATATTAAGATGAGATTATAAATTAGTTATAATAAATAGCATTTTTTAATTATAATTAGAGGTGAATATTTGTTGAGAAAAAATAAATATTAACCGTTTAGTTAAAATTTCGGTAGTTAATACGTTTTTTTATTTTAAATTTTAATTGTCAGGACGCTCCATCTAACAATGAGGAACATATATTTATTTTTATCACTAAAATATTTGTATTTATTATTATTTTTTGTGACTAATTTCTCACCACTTAATGTAATTGTAAAACAAACTCATATCAGCCAAAAAAGCAAAGAAAAAGAAAAAGGATGACGTAGCAGCCAAATCATCCCCTGAAATCACGATTAGGGTTCCGTTCCTCGTCCTCTCCCTTGATCTCGTCGATCTCTCACCTACCGTCGATCAATCACAGATCCCACCGCTGCCGCCAACCGTTAGCCGCAAAAGATTAGCGCTTCTTCCAATTTTTCTGATCTGGCGTCACTCTCTCCCATGTAGACGAGTTCTTCCCCGAGTCTGACTAATCAGATCCTTTCGGCCATCTGCTCGCTGTTGGGCTCACTATCGTCAGTCGGAACACCGCTGCATCACATCTACAATGATGCGCCACCTGCTGAAGAGTACAAGGCCTCTCCCAAAGAGACCCACTTCTACATCTCCAAAGAGCAACCTGGCTCGGTTGTCTCCTCAGAATTTTGCAGCGGGCAAAAATTAAGCTATTCTTTGTGATGTCGGATGGAGAATTGGCGACAAAATCGCATCTGTTAGCGCGGATTGTAAGGAGAAAAATAGGAGGGTTGATATAGGATTTTCGGAACAGAGAAGTGCAATGATAAAGCTTCTCAGTAATTAGTAAGAATGAGATACCTTTTCGGGGTTCAGGATAGCAGATTCAACATCGCACACCTCTTCGCCCGCAAGTGGTTTATTTGTTCCTTTTTAATCGGATGGGTCGCTTTTCGGTACGCACGGGGTAGGGTTTTTGATCCAAGTACGATTTTCCATGAACAAATGTTGGTCACTCTGTGAGTTGGCGATTTTGAAGAGTCGAGTACTTTATGGTAAAAAAAAAAAATTAGCTTCCGTTTGTGATCACAAGATGATCAAAGGTGTTCATCTTTCAAGAAAAAGTTAATCAACCAAAATTTTAGAATAATTGTACAAATTTGTGAATGCATTTCATATTATATTTATTATTTAAAGATGATCCATTCTTATTATTAATCTCAAGATTCCGAAAACAAGGGGCTAAAAAAGACAACAAAAACCAAAAACATGAAAACAGGAATCTCCCATGAATTTGGGGAATCATTTATTAGATCCCCCTCCTAAATTTACCCATAATATAATATAAAACAGTAAAAGTCGGAGTGGCATCCCTTAAGATTCAGTGGCGGCAGAAGAAGCTTGAAGACAGTGATGAGGACGAAGAGTGTCCATCTTCTTCACAATCAGAAAATATGAAAGAAAAAGCCAGTGAGCTGATACGATATCCTCATAAAAGAAAAGAAAGACAGCTAAACGATAAAGGTTTGGCGTCACATGTAAGGTTCCCTGAGTGCAGTGGGCAACTCTAGCTCAGGCTGCTCAGATTCCACTGGTGAGAAAAAGGAATCAACCATGTCCTTGCTCACTTCTCCCAAACGAGGAGGGTCCCACTGCACATTATACCAGAAACCTGGTCAGCAAAGATGCAATAACCCAAGAACACATACAAGCATCATCGTTCCAAGGAGGGTCAGGGCTGTAAAACAAGCCAAGTTACGTGTATCCGAATCGAGGTTTGATTTAAAATAGTAAAGCTCGATCTTTCCTTCCTTCCGAGCTTGTCAGCTTAGTTGACTCAAACTCAGGTTGTAAAACACTACTAAAAAAGGCGACTCAGATTTTGGGCTTGTTTCATCAATGAGTCAGACAAGATCAGCGCATATCTCAGGTTCATCTGGTCAAATTTATACCCCTAAAGGCTACTTACTTTCGGAGCAAAATCTTTGTCAACCAATCGTGCCCGGACGCCCTGTTGAGGCAAACAAGCACCTTGAGAAAATGAATTCAAAGCACCCTTGATCCCCCCCCCTCCCAAATTGACAACGGAGACGAACCTCGCAGAAGTCATTGGAGATCCGTTTTGAAACCCAATTTAAGGACACCCGATACTCACGAGCTAGGCACTTGTCAAGAGGTTGAAATCTCCCATCCCGAATCTAAATGCAGCAGCAAGCTTGAGCTAGAAATCAAGTGCAAAAAAACAATCCAATAAACCCAACTGACAGACGTGACAATGGTAACTCACAGATTTTAAAGTAACTTTCAAGCTCAATGGAGAGGCTGCTTTCAATTTCACAAGGGTAGCAGTACACCATTCATCATAGGATTCAGCTGCCTCCTTTTCCTGCAAGCCGACATCAGAAAACACACCTAAATGAATAAGCCCAATCAAGCTTGTTTCCTTAACATTTAGAGGCGACTTTAATTTATCACATCAAGAGGAAGAGCATTTCATTGAAGGGGAAAATCACTTCCGGGATGTAGAAAATTTAACAAGCTGATCAAATGAAGCAGCTGCTTTTCTTCCATTCAGCAACCGTAAGGGGGGAAGGAGGGGAGAGGAAAAAAGCCTTGATGCTCTTCTCTGTTTCAAGAGTGTGTCCACAAACAGAGACACATCTACAGTCACCTAGACCACAGACAAAATTGTCAAAAGACTCATTTTTTAGTTGAAGAGATTGCAATCTCTGAAACTTCCAGAAATCTAAATCTTTAACACGGATCTACAACATCGATGAATGAACAAAGTTTTCAGAATACTTATTTCTGGGTAAGTGACAGAGTTGCAGCCTCTGTAACTTCAATCAAAACTAAAATCATTAATTCCAAACAGCATTAAACTAAGACTGAAAATAAGCAGGGGTTGATGTGCTGAGGTTAATGTTCATAAAGAATCTGCTCCTTCCCCTATCCATTAGACACAGGCCAAGCACACACTTGATTTAGGGATCTGCCACCTGTTTGCTTACCCTACTTATGCTGCTCTTCTAGCAACGTTCATAAGATTGCCTTTCTATAATCTGATCCTGCCATAGCGCTCAGTCTCCCAACGGCAGGTCTTGTTAAGTAGCATGAGAAATGGGTTTCAAGAGATGGATGCAAATACAAATCGCTATAACATAAGTGTTCGGATTCTTGCTTATGCTCATCAACATTATTGAGATATAAGACACTCAATTACAACCAAATCGTCTCCCAGGTAGGTGATGAAGATTACTATAGTCACAATAACAAAAGAGTACAAAGCCATCACAAGCGTGATAAAACAGAAGTTGTGCTACTATTCCATTTGCAATGTAGAAAATTCCATTATGTGCAGCACTCATGCCTCACGTTTGATCAAGCCAGTTAAGCAACAAACACGTGTATTCAATCATCAAGTGAAGGCTCCAAGTCAGCAACAATCCACCGAGTCATCGGCTAACAGATTTACTACATGAATTTCAGCAAACTGTTCAATAGCATAACACTTGCTGAGGAGTTGGTTATTCAGCTTGTGTTTATTACATTTATGTGGTTAGCATCAGTTGTTAGTTAATCCACACTTGTGGCTGTAATTGAGTCATGAAGCTGTATGTATACTTCAAGTTTGAAATGAGAAAAAAATCAGAATGCGAACCTAATTTCAACCATTCAAAACCTCTCTTCTGAAATTTCTCCTGTCTTGCTCTCTCTTAATTTCATCTCACTAATGCATCCTCAGATTTCTACAGTGGAGATAAGACTCGTGGAAGAGAAGTATATTAGTTTAAAAGACTACGGAATCACATCAAATCTGACAGTTGGGTCATTAAAGTTGGTCATATCATCAAATCTGATGGTCAGGTCATACCATCCACAATTACCTAAGAAAATCTAGACAAAACTATGGAGAATCACAACTTCATGCTGCATACCATTTAAGGCTCAAGGAAAGCACAACAAATAGGCCACTGATTGTCAGAAGAAACAGATTTTGAGTAAACTGTAATGGCATAATAAGTCATCTATCCCGATTAAAATGTATATATAAATTTTCATTTGGAAAATGAAGAAAAGTGAAAAAAGGGACTCTAGTCAGCCCCTTTTATTCTCTAGTGTGGTATGCGAAGTTTCCAATACCTCAGGTACGGAAAAGTGATGCATAAAAAAATTTCAAGTTACTGTCACCCATTAAGAAAGTGAGGAACAAGGTAAATTCAATGATAGAGGTGTTGGCTCAACTAACCAACACTACGGTGATTTATCAACAAGATGATGTTAGTCTTAATTTGAGAATCTCCGCTTGTTCCAATAAGTGAATATAATCCTGTTTACTTTGTCATGATAAAAGTACACTGACGATCTGCATTTCAAGCCTCTGAAACAATTTATTGGCAATGTAGGAGTAAAACTGCATACATCTGATAATCTCATAGCCTACTATGTGAAAAGTCTAATACACTATGCCACCCTTTTTGTCAAAAGAAAAGTAAAAATAAAATCAGGCTTACCAATGCGTCTACAATTTCCTCTACCGCATCATGGCCAAAACATTTATCAATGGTTTCAATTCTGCAGAAAAGCAGGAGGCAAAAGTTTGCTTAATGGAAGGAACAATAATTCATAATTACAAACAGTTAGATAAATTGCAACAGCAATAATGCTTGGCTGCCACCATTTCACGTTAGCTATATAAATCTCAGTCTTTGCAAAAGATATGTAGATTGATAAATCAATGGAGTTCAAGCTTCACGTTTATAACAGTGTGTCCCCTTTTTACTAGGTGGCTCTAAAATTATACAGTCTTCTCCTTGAGTTATAAAAAAGCTGCTTCTGAGATTTGAACCCATAGCTTCCAGATAATGGTAGAATAATCTCATCATTATACCAATGCTCATCCTCTTTGGTATGTTTGTAATATCCATCACTGATTAACTAAAAGGAAAAAGGGGGGGGGGTGTTGGAGAGAGGATCATCATTGTCTGCCAACTTAGAAGAGGAAAAGAACAGTTTCTGAATTCTGAAGTAAAAGGTCTAAGGATCTCAGACCAGATACAATTTTAGATGGGGCCACTTTACTCAATAAATAAATAAAAGTATACTGAAAAGTTACAATAATACATAATATTCAAACAAACCTTTCCCAGGACCCTATTTATGAAAAAAGAGCATCAAGCACCAGCCTTATGAATCAATAATTGCAATTATCAGAACATTCTGGACCACCAACAAAACCCCTAACAACAAAAAGGATAAGAGGGGGGAATATACACAAGCACGGAAGTACCTTCTATTCAGTCCCACACAAAAAAAAAAGTCAAGTACATAAATTCCAGTATTCAACCAAGACCTAGTAAGGAATATGATAGCCCAGAGATAGTTGTCAAACAGACTTCAGCCAACTATAGAAGAAGTCTGAAATGTTGATACAAACTATACTCACTCCAATCAATAATGGGAACTGTTCCCAAGTGTTGCAGATATACGCAAAGGGAAATGGTTGCTTAATATTCAACTTCTCCGCTATATCAACTTGTCAAGAAACTGCATTTCCAGAGTGTCATCAGACAGAATATTACTGGTACACATGTCAACAGCATTCCGTATCTCCAGATTCTTATCCATATCTTGCACTTCCCGAGAGGTTTAGGCTTGGATAACTGTGGGTTAGAACAATGGTCTATTACCGTTATTACAAATCAGCTCATTTATGGCATGTACAGTGCACCAATTTTCTTCCTCATTTTTCGGTTCTGCTTCTCATGGTTATTGAAAAAAATTTGGCAACTCATAGTGATGCGAGCATCGAAAATATTTCTAATTAAAAGAGATTTAATTTTATTTAATCAGAAAAGATTGTATTAGATTTTATTTTATTTTATTTGCATTTAGAAAAGATTTCATTTCATTTTATTTTATTTTATTTGCAAGATTTTATTTTTATGTTAATAAATTATATTTATTTCAAAATTATTCTAGGATTAGAATTTCTCAAAATAATGACCACAAACTCTATTATTTGATGATTGATGAGTTGAATAAAATTGAATAATTATAATTCTCTTCTCTTTGTTAATCTCTCTGCTTCTCTTCTCTCTATTCCTCCTCCACCTATTTCTTCCCCTTCTCTCAATTTCTTCTTCTTTTCTTCCCTTACTTTTCTCCTCCCTACATCACAAAGTTATAAAATCAATGTTTTCACTTAAATCTATCAATTGAGAGGTGATTCTTGAGAAAAAAAATGCAAACCATTCTTCCATAAAAAGAATTTTTTTTTTTTTTAAACCCAGGATTTCACTTTCACAATCCAATGACAGCAAAAGGACAACAGGGTATATGTGCAAGGGGAGAGTTACTAGGGTGAGAACCCAATGACTTATGAAAAAAGCTAGTGTTACTTACTAAGTATATACATGTTTCTTACCAGAATCCAATTATCCTTTACAAGTGTAGCCATATTGTTGGGCCAATGTCCTCTGCAGATTTTTCATAAATGGCCTATAAGAGGCATATGAATCATGCATAAGGGCTAGCCTTTCAGCCCTAAAAAATACCCCGTGGATGTGGTAATAAAGCAAATTTACTCCCAAACTTTTACAAAATTTAAAACATTATTTTCCATTTTTGAAGCATATTTATTATTCCTGTACTATTCAAATTTTCCATTTTATTCTATTTTGAGTTTTTTGGGTGAAAGCAAGAATTTTTTGAAATGGAAAATAACAGAAAATAGAATAAAATAATTTTTTTTGAAAAGTAAAAGAATAAATTTACTTCAAAAAAGTTGAGAACAATTTGCTAGTTCCGCAAAAGTTCATGATTAAGTTTGTGGTTTTACCCGCTGCAAATAACACTAGTTTATCATTCTGTGTTAAATACTGAAGTTCAGGCTTCTTTATTTTACTATTCATTTTCTTACTTTCTAAAGATGCAGTAAGTTGTATGAGGACTACATTTGGACAAGCTTGGGTCTACCACGGGTTAAAATGATTAGATCTTAGTACATATGAACCCAAGTAAACAGTCATGCCCTTGATTTTGTATAATCATCATAACATAACATTGAAAAACAATTCTGAGTTAAAATGGAAATGAAAACATAAGAACATTACTTGTGCAGAACACTCCTCTTATCTGGATACACAAGATCACCATAATGCGCAAGAGAACTTTCTATAATTGAAGGATCATCTGTCATCAATTTACGAAGGTGTTCTTCAATCAAATCGAGTCTCTGTCACAAGAAATTGATCACAAAGGGGTAAATACACAGATAAAACAAATATAGAAAAATACCATAAAAGCAGTATGATGCTGAATGAACCAACAGCATTTAGAGAAAAATGCGTAGCAAGGCCACAACCAATCATTTCTACACCATCAAGCTTATCTCCTGTTAAAGCCAAGTATTCCCCTGCACAAAAGAAACAAATATGATATTGTTGAGATATCTATATATTGTTGTGTGGTCAATGGAGACTCTTGGTCATTTACACTCAGTAGCAGCAATGTCAAAAAGTTGTCTAGTCAACTCTAAATTTAAATGAGTCCATCATGCGAACGAGCATTAAAAACATGTAATAATCATAAAGCTGCATGTTTCACAAGTGTTAATACAAAAAAAATGGGCGGATTAAAATAATGAACCTCATCGGTGTTTGTTCAAACTTGAAGAAAACTATATTTTTAATATTTTTAGGGACATGAAATGTCATGCGCCCTCGGTTAAGCATGCTCCTTCGCAGTTCTGTCCGAAACCAACAATGCTTCAGTTTATCGTGATTTCATTACAGGCCTCTAGTACCCTGAAGTATACTGACCATTAAATACTTTTCTTTTTCCTTCTGTAAATTACTCAGGATACTCTGGGTTATTTTCCCAATTGTTAGATATAGTGCTAATCTCAATTTTCACAAACTATAAAATGACAGGAAATGGAATGGTGTGACCAAGTAGATATACCTGGAGGTAGAAATCCTAATCTCAGAAAAGACCAAAAGGAAAATATTTGAAAATTTTCTAATCTAAGAGGTCAAATCCTTTGTCGTATATCCATAAGAATCAGGGGTTTTTGTATTGCTACCTCAAATGTTAATTTTTAGTACAAAGGCATATGCCCAGATTCCTTTTTCGATTATTTGAATTATGATTTTTGGGCATTTTCATTCAAACCTTACAGCTCAAGATATCCCTCTATGTTTTTAAAAACATAGGGTGTTGCAGGCTGCAGAGTAAGATTATAAAAAATAGAGTGCAGTGATTTAACACCTTTGCTGCTTCTGCTGCCGCAGTACTAAATGCCCTTTCCCCAAGTAATCAATGAAATCCATAGACAGGGAGCCATAAAACAGGCCAAGGCTCACGTTGAGAAACCTGTGGCTGGTCCTGGAGGAGTTTGGCCCATTGTAGGCCATGCCCAGCAGAAGCACAACCCATGGAATGTGCCGGGACAACAATTGAAAGCTGTTGGCATTCATTATGTCAATGGCTGATGCTACTGAACTGGCCATTGCCCCCGCAGCATTAAAAAGCCACTATAGTTCACTAGCTATTCATCGACTATTTTGTCCCACCCCCTACCCCAAGGTTTTCCACAATCAAAATAAATACCCACCCCTCTTGACACATCTTCCCCATAGCTCCAAGCATTTTCAAAACCACAAGCTCTCTCTAAAAAACATTCTCTACAAATTATCCCCAAGTACATCTCTAGCCTGGAATTCTTATGTGATTGGTTCTTGATAAAATTACAAAATATCCAAATACCTTTGTAACTATAAACTTAATACAAGCTTGATCTCTCTCTCTTTTCTTTTGTTTTTTTTTTTTTTTGACTTTCCAACTTATTTATACATGAGAAGAGGAAGAGTTATAAGTTGCTAAAAGGCACACATAAATGGTACCTAGATAACCTGGCAGACGAGAAAGATAAAAGGAAGCCCCTGCATCAGGATGGAAACCCAATTGAGTTTCTGGATGAGAGAAAACCTGCAGTTTTATAGCACACATTAAAAAACTCAGGCATGACGCAGAAAATCAATGCAATTTCATCAATATATAGAGCCCATGAAGCCATAATTTTGATAGCATATACGGGTGCATGATGCACAATTAAATTAACTACAACAAGGTAACAATCGCCAAATACCCATGAATGGTGATTAGTCCTTGTTACACATTTCAATCTCCATGAAGTAAGAGTGTCCCCTTGAAAATCAAAGGGAAAATTGAAATAGTCATTTTGAGATAAATGATACTTCTATCACTAAAGATAATAAACAAAATTTAAGAGACTTGCACAGGCAATAATAATCAATGAAATATGAGAAAATTGTTAATGAATGTTCATCTCGCACTATAAGCAAATGTCATTTCTTAGTCTACCAGCAAGCAAGGGTAGCAGAATGAGTACCGATTTCATAATGCTCAAAATACATTGATGAGAGACGGT
This sequence comes from Nepenthes alata, assembly GCA_028571085.2. Classification (NCBI taxonomy): domain Eukaryota; kingdom Viridiplantae; phylum Streptophyta; class Magnoliopsida; order Caryophyllales; family Nepenthaceae; genus Nepenthes; species Nepenthes alata. The sequence continues at coordinate 10,878 of JAOVVI020010274.1, forward strand.
TATGCCATGAATAAGAATTGTTAGTTACATGCATACTAGCTACATTTTTGTCTCTGTTGTGCACACATTGTGGCATGGGCTACATGGAAGGATTGGTTTGATTCATTGTTGGAACCTAAGGAACAAAATAGAAATTTTTTTATCTGAAAGCACAAAGTGGATGGGAAAGTACATGAAAATGGAATGCATTTTATCTAACACCACCACTCTAAAGATAAGGATGCAGTAGCCACATACTGTTTTATCAGTAACCAGACGAAACATTCCAGGGAGGGAGATTCCAGCTCCACCACCCATGGTGATGCCATCTAAAATAGCCACCTAAACATTCAACAATTAGTTTGAGTAATAGTAGCCACTTATATTTAGAATGAATTTTCATCCTAATATAACAGTATCAAACAAATAAGCATCATAACCAAGGATAATCTTTAACTCATATAACATCATGAAACATGCCAATGATAAGGAGATGAAATTTGTTCCCCGAGCATTCTCATCAAGATTCCACGTTCAAAACAAAGTAAGTTCATTTTCTTTCATTTCAGGTGACATTCGCACTTGATAAAACCGGAACATGATTAGAAGAGCCACCCTCGGCAATTTCTTTATTACAAATTATGCCCTGGATGCAAATCACGAATTGTGTTTGCAATTAACTGAACATTCTCAACTCCTTAAGTTGTACTAATGACCAAGTCACTTCATAAACGATGTTCCCTTGTCTGACTGATTACTCAAATTCCCATTTAACAGCTTTTCAAGCAATATAGTTTATCTACTTTTGTCTCACATGAGTTTATGCAGATTACTATATAAATAATTAGACTGGGGAATCTTGAAAATGAGCCCTCCCCCACCCTTGCTACTTTTGCTAACAAATACTCACATGTGGTTTCAAATAAGTTCCCATGAGGTACACAAACTTATACAAAGTGTTGAAAAAACTCGCACAATCATCAGCTATTCCAGCAAAGAATGAAAATAGTTTAGAAAGCATCAGCAATAACCATTTCATGACTAGAGAGTATGACCCAGCTCCCAAGTGACACTGCTTTGCAGCATAAATAAGCAGAACAGTAAAAGGTGGCCCACCGTCATTAATCAACTGAAAAAGGTTTAAAGCATCAGCACCAGCACAGAAAGCCCTGCCGCTCCCCTTCAGATGAACGATGTAGCAAAAGAAATTACAAAAATTCAAACCGAAAAATCTATTTGGCAAAAGAAAGAAAAATCAAAACCCTTCCTTACCTTCATTATAACAAACCCAATTCCAGAGTTTTCTTCCCAAGATTGATAGAGCTTAGTAAGCCTATCCGCCTGCAGCAAATGTATCAGAGTAGGGGAGAGGGCACCCAATCTGGCGCCTCAAATGGTTTGTATTTAATACAACCAACCATATGTTAAGAAAATGGAGGAAAATGAAAACGAACAAACCATGGGAGTGGTGAGAGCATTAAGAGAGGATGGCCTGTTAAGAATTGCTGCCCTTGAATTGGCTCTTCCTTCGACTAACACCTAAATTCGAATCAAACGTTACCACAGGAAACATTCCGAAAAATTGGAAGGGGGCAAATAAATATTTATTCTCTCTGGTAGGTGAGATTATGAGAGAGAACGGATGAGCATTGAGGAGAAGTGACCTGGTCCTGGACTTCGTCGTGTTGGGCATAGTATGGTTGAGCTAAATAGCTTCTTTGATGGGAGAGAAACCCAAGTCTGTGAGCTCGCACCAATCCTTTGAACTTCCACATCTCTCTCTCTCCCGCTCGATCGCTCTCCCCGTTCGTAGTTCTTGCCGCAAGTATTTCGGCTCCTCATCACCTCGCCCCTGCTTTTACCACCAAGTTGCTGGGTGCAATATTGGACGACCCCCGGACCCTGCAATGTTGCCCTGCACCGTCAGAGAAACGACGCCCGTTTAGAGCCTGGGAGTAAATGAAACGCCGCGTTAGTTTGTTTGCATCTTGGGGCAAAAGTCAAAAAACTAATGCGTTATTAAAAATTAAGAAATATTTTCTGAATTTTTTATCTCACCAAAGTTATTTATATACCTTTACGCCTTACTTTTTTTTTTTTTGTGTGTAAAAAGTAATATTATCTATATATTATTTACATATTTATTTATATTAAAATTATTTAAAATAAATATAGATCTCACTTTATTTTAATTTTTTCTTTTATCTTTATATGATAATTTTAATATAATTTAGTATATAAATTTTTTTCTCTATTTTAACAATTGTGATCCATGATATTAATGGTGTTAAATAAAACGTGTCA
>JAOVVI020010275.1:0-13160 GCA_028571085.2 Nepenthes alata
TAAGTCTAAAAATCCACATCATCAACCTCATTATAACCCGAGGCTACCCAAAAGTCCAAACACTTAAGCATTTTTTTAAAATAATCATGAATCGTCATCCTACGACTTGATATACCTCAAATTTACTCCAGTCATACCAACCTCGAGCCAATGGCTCCACCCTATTTATTACACTTGCTAGGTTCATCAGACAACCCTTCTTAACGAATTACTAGCTTAAGGACTTCAATCCACAGTCGATCAAACTTAAACCTTAAATCGAGATTAATTAACCTAGGCCTCGAATCAACACTGATCAATTCAAGAACCCAATTGATACAAATTAAATTCCAACACTAAGGAGTCTCTACACACTATCTTCCTTTCGGCCCTACAACCAATCACTAATATTAGTAGTCCTCGTCTAAGAGCCACTACCAATAGTTTCAAGACATTTTGCATTAAGCTAGCTAATTGGACTAAATCATCACTCTTAACTTAGTACAAGCCTAAGTCATTGGGATTGGGGTAACCAAAACTACCCGAACTAGCGTAATCACCAAACATCACTATTTACTTATTCGATCATTCATAACCTACCACCTTAAGTATGTTCTGATGGCTAAGTATAACCATCCTTTGATTCAAGTTAGCTTATCCCAAGCTTCCGCATAGGTTCAAATCAAAACCTAAGGCATCTCAATCTCTCTAATACCAATTGTGACGGAACAAATTTTTTTTTTATATTCCGTCAATGACCTCCCGAAACTGACGCCAAGGTTTCGGTGGTCCGGTCTGGGCCGATCATGCCATCAAAATTACAGGATCACAGATGCCATTTAGGTCTCATACATATTAGTCATCAACATAAAGCGGAAGTCAATCTAATATTCTGTGAAATATTCATATTCATTTTCATAAAAGCTCATTCCTGAATACATAAGGCCATGAACGTCTAATCATAAAAGTTTATCGATTCTAACAGATCATTACATAAATTGTTTCCTCGTGACGGTTGTCCAAAAAGTATGCTTCTGAACCCTCACAAATCCTTCAAATAGGTTCTAGTCACTCCGTCTCATCAGGCAAGAGTTCTAAGCTTCCATCTGAGGGGGAAAAAATAGAAAACAGTGAGTCGGAGCTCAACAAGATACATGCAGATTTTTTACAAAACGTTCATGCTGTCAACAGTTACAGATGCATATACCGAATATCATTTAACCAAAATCATGCAGAAACACTTAGAACGGAAATAGTGTAGCATAAATATCATAAGGTAGTGATTGGACAAAAGCAAATTAGAGAAACAGGAACAGATATTTTTTGAATGCAAAATAGGACCGGTCACAATATAGCTTCTTTTACTTATTACTTAACTGAATGAGGGCTTTAATTGAGGACAGATTGTGCACATCTCCTCACAATCACGGCAATACCTCCTTGTACAAAGCCCCGAGTACGGCTATCACTACCTCCTTATACAAAGCCCCGAGGACGGCTATCACTACCTCCTTGTACAAAGTCCCGATGACGGCTCTCACTTCCTCCTTCTACAAAGCCCCGATGATGGCTATCACTACCTCCTTGTACAAAACCCCAATGACGACTCTCACTTCCTCCTTGTACAAAGCCCCGAGGACGGCTATCACTTTCGTTATCCTCGGTTATCACCAGAAGGTTCTAAGGCATTGCCACAGTTTCTTGGCTCCCAAAGGTTGAGATCTGAACTTACTTATCTTATCACAAAACTGGTTCATTTTTCTTAGAAGCCGGAGTTTTTTTTCTCAGAAGCCGGAGTTTTTTTTCTCAGAAGTCTGAGTTCTTTTTCTCAGAAGCTAGAATTCTTTTTCTCAAAAATCGGAGTTCTTTTTCTTTCTCAAAAGCTGGAGTTCTTTTTAACAGAGGCCGGAGTTCTTTTTAACAGAGACCGGAGTTCCTTTTAACAGAGGTTGGAGTTCTTTTTAACAGAGGCTGGAGTTCTTTTTAACAAAAGTCGGAGTTCATTTTCAATACAAGGCCGAAGTTTATTTTCAATACAAGGCCGGAGTTTATTTTCAATACAAGGCAGGAGTTTATTTTCAATACAAAGTCGAAGTTTAAAAATTCAGAGTATTTTTTACTGAAGGCCGGACTTATTTTTTCATCAAGGGAGGCCGATTTTAACTTCATACAAAGGAAGGCCGATTTCATTTTTCATACTCTAGTGGCCGATTTGGATTTCATACGCCAAGGGTGTCCGGTTTGGATTTTTTGATCAAAGGTGACTGATTTCATTTCTTACAAAGGAGGCTGATTTCAACTTCATACACAGGAAGGCCGATTTAAACTTTATACACACGAAGGCCAATTTCATTTTTCATGCTTAAGTGGCCGGTTTGGATTTTAACATGCAAAGGCCGATTTCGATGCAAAGGCCGATTTCGAAGCAAAGGCCGATTTTATTTTTCATGCTCAAGTGGCTGGTTTGGATTTCATACTCCAAGGGTGGCCGGTTTGGATTTCATATTCCAAGGGTGGCCGGTTTGGATTTTTCGCTCAAAGGTGACCGGTTTAATTTCCTACAAAAGAGGCCGATTTCAACTTCATACACAGGAAGGCCGATTTCAACTTTATACATAGGAATACCGATTTCATTTTTCATGCTTAAGTGGCCGATTTGGATTTTAACATGCAAAGGCTGATTTGAATGCAAAGGCTAATTTTATTTTTTTCTCGGAGTTTTTTTCTTCAGAAGCCAGAGTTCTTTTTCAACAAGGGCCGGAGTTCTTTTTAACAAAGCCGGAGTCATTTTCTCAAAAGCCGGAGTTTATTTTCTCAAAAGTCGGAGTTCTTTTTCTCAAAAGCAGGAGTTCAAAAGCCGGAGTTCTTTTCTAACAAAAGTCGGAGTTCAAATGCCGGAGTTCCTTTTCAACAAAATTCAAACTTGATTTTTCATTAAGGGAAAGCCGAACTTGATTCTTCATTAAAGAAAACCAAACTTCTTTTAAACATGTGGTTAACAGGGATTCTTCTTTAAATCAATGATCAGAACAAATATCGAACATACCGTAACATATGCTTATCAAGAATCAGATATACTTGCAATATTAATATGCATATACTTGCATTAAATCATGATCTTAAAAGTAGGGAAAAAGGTGTGCCTGATTGCCCACTCTAGCTGCCTCAAGGTTCTTCCCTCCTTCGCTCCTTATTCTTCCTTCGTGCCAGAAACTCACACTCATCCCTCAACCTGAGCCCGGTATATAAATAGGAGGGAGTAGGTGGGGTAAGTTACCTACTCGGTATTTGCCTTCAGTGATTAGGTGGAGGTAGGTAGGTTAGTTTACTTACCTCAGTACTTCTCAAAGTGTAATGAGGTAGTTTACCAACCTCATTTGGTTGAGGCCTAGTTAGATTCTGACTAAATAATAAAGTTTATTTTTGTCTTTAGTTTTTATTAGTTTATTTAGGTCACTTGCTCCTTATTAAGCCATTTTCATGCCAACGTTTCATTTCTTTCATTGAAGACCGGTCAATATTTTCAACTCCGATCAACATGAGCTGACTGGGTTTTATTTTTTCCCTCACACTTTTCGGTCAACATGCATTTACCGGATTACTTTTCATATTATATTTTCCGATAAACACCAATTGATCGGATAACCTTTAATTTCCCTCGACACCTTTTTACTCGATGATAGGGACTTTCTATGTTTTTAGAATCTGGGGTGTTACAGTGTATGAGGCTCACCTGAGGAGCGATCTACGTATTCCTCTTCCGAATGACTTGCAGTCGATCCTTCAAGCTCTACGAGTCCCTATCGCCCAACTCCATGCTAATGCTATACGGTATATTTGTACTCTTTGTATCTTTCTTCGTAAGCATTCTAAGCGATTGACAATGTCCATGGTGAAGGGGCTATTCAAGAAAAATCAGGGAGGTGAGTGGATCTCCCTGGTTTCCCGTAGTGGCCTAAAGATAAATACGGCCATCTATGACTCACTCAAGAACTGGAAAAACCGGTTCTTCTTCGTGAGGTTGACGGAGACCTGGCCCCTGAAAAATAATTGGGGCTAGGTGCCGGAGGTGTATATTGGGACGCCGTCTGTGGTAGAGACGGTGTCCTTAGAGTGGTTGACCAAACTGGTCAAAGGCCACATCTCTAATTTCAAAAGGAATTTCCTGGTCTATAGGGTAGAGGCCAAGAAGGTGAACTGGGGACCACCTTCCCCAGTTTAGAAGCTCAAGGTGCCACTGCAGGTGATGATGATGCGTCCAGAGGAGTCCAGGGGCCTGCTCATCCACCCTCGTCCAACAGACGATGACTTCATTAGCTTACGACCCAAAAGGATGATAGTGGAGACGCCCTCCTCATCGTCTTCGGGGCTCAACTATATCACTGTCGGGATTTACAACGACCCCGACAGTACTATCAGGATGGAGAAGTCTTTTGAGGATCTGCCGGAGGCTAGGGGAGAGGGCATCATCCTAGCACAGCCCACGCCATAGGTAGTTCCTCAAGCGGCACAGAGGGAGACCTTTTCAGAGCCAGCCTGTGAGCCACCAGCGGAGGCGCAGGAGCCGTCTGTCAACTCACGAGCCATGTAGATGCCTGTTGAGCAGCCGGTGGTTGATCTTGATCCTCCAGCAAATGTAGTGGAGGCCATCACCGGGGAGGCTACTGCTGCCACAGACGACGTCGATGAGGGGCTCCTGGATGAGATCCTGGAGGAGGCCGCCACTAGCTCCACTCACGAGGGCATTGCTTCCGGCCCGCCGCCACCTGAGCTAGACCTGGAGGCTAGACCTGAGAGGCCCGTGCAGAGAGTTTGGGAGGTATAATCTTTTGTGATACTTTTTGCATAATTTTTCCTTTTAAAATTCATAATTTTTTTTGTTTCTTTGGTGCAGAAGGAGAAGGTGATGGCTGCCATTTCCAAGGTGATGGACCAGCGGGACTAGGTGATCTCTGATACGAAGGCAGAGATTGCCTGGCTGGATGCGAAGTTGGCAGCTTTGGGGGAGGAGCACAGGTCCAATGCCGCTACCTTACAGCCTCTTCTTGTCAATACGGAGGCTGAGAATGCTAGACTAAAGGAGGCAAATCCCCGGCTAAGTCAGGAGAACGAGCCACTCACTGGGCACCTTAGCCAGCTTGGAGGGCAGCTGATGGAGCTGGACAATCACCTGAGCCTCCAGATACGCCCTCATGAGATTAAGCAGCTGATGTGGTCGCGAATGTGGGAAGGGGTCAATATGTGTCGGCGTATCGCGTGGCTTATTGACCCTAATTTCTCGGTAGACCTGCTAAATATATCCAACAGGTCTGCCTAGGCCCGCGACAGTCTCATGAGGGATCCGTGAGACTGTCAGGCACCGCCTCCGCTACCTCGTTAGCCTTTTGCTGATTTTTTGTCTTCCCCATGTATTATGTAAATTGTAATATGTTTGGAAGCAATAAAATGAGAATTTTTCTATTTTGTGTCCATTTCTTTTTACTGCTTTGTGTTTGCATGTCTACTGTACTGGACGGCCAACTTAGTTGGCTGGCAGCCATTACCTTGCTGCCAAATGAGTGAAACCCTTAGGCTTTTTGGTAGGCAGCTATGTGTTAACCGGCCTAGTAGTAGCGGCTTGTGAGTGAAGCCTCGTGGCGCTGCTTAAACGACTTGGGCGGCCAGTGTGGGAAAAGAATTTTTCTCCCTTCGACCATCGTTGATTGATCACGCTATCTCCTTGTGGAGGAGCTCGTTATGTGTGCTGCACTAGCCCCCTAAGATTTTGACTGCTAATGGGCCACTTGGATGACCAAGGTTTAGATCCAACCACATATGGGCCGCCTAGATAACCACAGTTTAATATGAATGCTAACGGGCCGCTTGGATGATCGAGGTTCATACTAGACCGCTTATGGGCCATTGGATGACCAGGGTTTAGATCCGACCACATATGGGCCGCTTGGATGACCAGGGTTTCATGTTCGACCACTTATGGGCCGCCTGGATGACCAAGGTTTATTAATGAGAGGGTGAGGACCCTCCCGACTTAGGGGCAGTATAGGTCGGGTAAACTGCAAAGGAAACACACACACACACACACACATATATATATATGCTCACAGGAAGGGGAAGATAGTATGCTAAGGAAACACTCATTTTGACGAATTGAAACAAGCAAGTGAATGCGTACACATAATAATGCAATGCATACCTGTGCCCTTTATTAAAAGTAGTGTTTGAGGTGGATCACGTTCTATGTTCATGGGACCAACTTTTCGTCATGGTTTTGGAGTTTGTATGCTCCGTTTTGCAGGATGGTGGAGACTAGGAAAGTCCCTTCCCAATTAGGGGAGAGCTTATTGCGGCTGGCCAGCTTGCCTTTGGCCTCGACGCCTCGTAGGATTAGGTCTCCAACATCGAATTATCGCGCTTTTACCTTTTTGTTGTAGTATCGGGTAATTTGATGTTTGTAGGATATTGTCCGCATTTTGACAGCGTCGCGGGCTTCCTTCAACAAGTCTAGGTGTCCCCTAATTTTTTGGGAGTTACCTTATGGGTCAAACGATTCCACCCTAAGACTTGGAAGCCCGATTTTGACCGGGATTACCGCTTCAGTCCCGTAACAGAGACTGAAGGGCGTCTCGTGCATTGGTTCTTTTGGGATTATTCTGTAAGACCAGAGAACTGAGAGGAGCTTGTCTACCCAGGAGTCCCCTACGTCCTCCAGCTTAGTCTTTAACCCTGGAGTAGCGTTCGGTTCGTGACCTCCACATATCCATTCGCTTGGGGGTATTCCACCAAAGTGTGAACCAACTTGATGCCAAGGCTGACACAATACTTGGTGAAGCGTTTCCCCGAGAATTGGGTCCCATTGTCGATCACGACAACCTCGGGGATGCCGAATCTGCTAATAATGTTATGGCAAAGGAATTCAAGAGCGTTGTGCTCCGTGATCTTTGCTAGTGGGATGGCGTCGAGTCACTTGGTGAAGTAGTCGATACTCACGATGATGAACTTCCTTTGCCCCGTGGCAACGGGAAACGGGCCGAGAATATCAAACCCCCATTGCGCAAAGGGCCAAGGGGCCTGAAGTGTATTCAGGTCAACGGACGGCTGGCCGTGAAGGTTACTGTGAAGCTGGCAGCTTTCACACTTCTTCACGAATTCGAGCGCGTCATTTTCATCGAGGGGCAGTAGTAGCCCTACCGCATGACCTTGAAGGCTAAGTTTTTTTTGTCAATGTGTGATCCGCAAATCCCGAGGTGGACTTTGCCCAAAGTGTAGTTAGCCTCTTCTAGAGTTAGGCATCGGAGGTATCGGGTTGAGTAGCCACGGCGATATAGCCATCCGTTAGCCACAATGTACTAGCCGCTTGTCTTTTTGATTAACTTAGCCTTCTCTGCGTCTTCCGGCAATGATCCATCAGCCAGATAGCTAAGGTAATGTGTTATCTAGTTTTCCGCTTCGGAAATCTGCATCGCCTCTTGTTTCTCTACGTTGGGAGCGTTAAGGATCTCCCTCATGTCCCTTGAGTACTATTCTAAATTTTTGGCTATAGCAGCTCTAGCCAGCTGGTCTGCCTTCCAGTTTTTAGTTTTGGGAACATGAACCAGGGTTAGTTTATCGAAACCCTGGGCGGTCTCCCTTGCCTTTGCTAAGTACTTGGCCAGGTGAGGATTGTTTAGCTCGAAGTCTCCATTAACCTGGTTAACAATTTGTTCGGAGTCGCTGTACACTGCCAACCTCTTGGCAGAGCACTCCTTTGCTAATCGTAATCCGGCTAATAGGGTTTCGTATTCGGCAACATTGTTGGTTGCCGGGAAATCGAGTCTAAGAGAATACTTCACCTTGAACCCGTCAGGGGTCGTGAGGACCACTCCAGCGCCACTACTGGCGTTCATAGACGACCCGTCTACGTGGAGTATCTATTCTAGAATTTCGTCAAGCTGTTCTGCACTTTCTGTGGGTAGCTCTTCCAGAACTGGGGTCTTGGTTTTAACAATAAAGTCAGCCAGAGCCTGCGTATTTACAGCAGGTCTGGGCCGGAATTTGATGTTGAACTTGCCCAACTCGATAGCTCATTTTACCAACCGTCCAGAAACGTTGGGTTTCTAGAGTATATTTTCAGAGGCTGGTCTGTAAGGACCACTACACGGTGCGCCTGAAAATATGGCCTTAACTTCTACACAGAGAATTTAAGTGCCAAGGCCAGTTTTTCTGCGCGCGAGTAGCGGGTCTCTGGGCCGATTAACGTTTTACTTACGTAGTAGACCGATCGTCAAGTGTCGGAGTCCTAGCGTATGAGAAAAGAACTGAGGGATGCTTACGATACTGCCAGGTAAAGATACAGCTCTTCTCTGCCTTGGGTGACACTAGCAATGGTGGGCTGGCCATATACCGCTTCAATTCATCAAAAGCTATCTGGAAGTCTGTCGTCCATTGAAACCCATTGGATTTGGTTCCTCTTAGGGCCTTAAAGATGGGCTGGTACTTGTCGCCAAACTTTGTGATGAAGCGGGATAGCGCTGCCAGTCGTTCAGTCAATTACTAGACGTCCTTTACGCTCCGCGGGGGAGCCATGTCTGTGAGGACCTTAATCTTGTCTGGGTTTGCCTCAATTTCCTATTGGGAGACGATGAAACCCAATAATTTATCAGAGGCTACCCCGAAGACATACTTAGCCGGGTTCAGCTTCATGTGATGCTTGTGGAGCACCTCAAACGACTCTGTCAGGTCGCTAATGAGGTCATCGGTGACCTTGCTCTTGATGAGCATGTCGTCGATGTAGACCTTCATGTTGCGACCGATATATTTTCCAAACATCTTGTTGACCAGTCGTTGATAGGTTGCTCCAGCATTTTTTAGTCCGAAGGGCATCACTTTATAGCAGTAGGTGTCCTGATCAGTCATGAACGAAGTGTGCTCCTCATCCTCCGGACTCATCCAGATCTGGTTGTAATCTGAATAGGCATCCATGATGCTTAGCAACTCATGTCCGGCTATCGAGTCAACTAGCAGGTTGATCATGGGCAAAGAAAATCTGTCATTTGGGCAGGCTTTGTTAACGTTGGTGAAATCGATGGATATCTGCCATTTTCCATTACTTTTCTTCACCAGGACGATGTTAGATAGCCAATCTGGGTAGTGACTTCTCTAATAAATCCTACATCCAGCAGTTTCTTCACCTCCTCTCGGATGACGATCAGCTTTTCTATGGAGTGGTTTCTCCGCTTCAGCCTGACGGGCTTCCGGTCAGGATCAAGCCCCAGCTTGTGGACCATCACCTCAGCGAGAATCCCAGTCATGTTTGCTAGAGTCCACGCAAAAATATTAGCATTCCGTCACAAGAATGTGATCAACTCGTCGCGTAGTGTTCCGACGAGTGAGCCACAAATCTGTACACACATTTCCGGTTCCTTCGAGTTCAGTGGGACTAGATTTGTGGCTTTGCCAGACTATATTTGCTGTAGGGTTATCTCATCTCGATGATTAAATTCCCCAACTGTTCTAGTGCTACCGATAGGGGCAACCTAAGACATGTAGCATGTCCGTCCAATAACTTGGTCACCTAACACCTCTCCTACACCGTAAGACGTTGGAAATTTTATCTTTAGGTGTGGAATTGATGTGACTATCGTGAACGCTATTAAGTACGGTCTGCCTAATATAGCGTTATAAACAGAGGGTAGGTTAACCAGTAAAGGCCATACAATGGGCCTTCGGAAGGTTTTAATTAGTTCTTTTTTAAGCCTAGTTTAAAGAACACATCCAAGTAAAATAAATTCTTTAAGCTACCATTATCAATGAATACTCGCTTCAGCTGGTAGTCGACACTACCGTCTAAAACGAGCGCAGATATAACGAGGGGGTCAGCATGGGGGGATATTACATGAGCCAAATCATCATCATTGAAGCTAATGGTGTATCCGCCGTGCGCTACTTCTTCCTCCTAGTTTGCTGCTCCTTGAGGTCCACTGGTGTCTTGGTCGGTCGAGTCGTGATCATATCGACCACTCCTACTATGACCCGATTCCGTGGAGGGGAAGTCTCCGGTCCTTCTCTACTTGCAGTGCCGGACCTCTAGCTAGGGTTATTGATGAACCTGGTGAGGTGGCCTCTCCTGATCAGCTCTTTTATTTCCCAGTGGATAGTCTTTCAATTTTTCGTGGAGTATCCTGGAGATCGATGAAAATCACAGTACTGGGCCGAATTTCTCCCTCCACTTTTTTAAGTGGTTTTAGCCACTTAATAAACTTCTGCACATGGATCTATATGAAGACGTTTGAACTCGTGTCGATCAGGGGCATCAGGTTGATCGCCCCATAGTCATTACACTGTGGTGGTCCGGTTTTGTGGTGATTTCGGCGGGAGTGGTTGCTACCGTTGAACTTCCTCTTTCCTTCCTCTGGGAATGAGCAAGGCTATTTGGTCCGCTCGTTGGCCTCATCCGCTGTTGCGTAGGCCTTGGTGACAGACTTCGCTTCTCAAAAGATTTGCAGATTCTTGTGCACTTGGTGCCTAAAGAAGTCTCTGTATGGCAGTGCGGAAATGAAATTGTCAAGCTTCATCTCCTCTGTGAGCCTGAAAATTTGTCTAGCCTCCGCCACGAAGCGATCTAAAAATTTTCGTGAATTCTCTACCTACTTCTGCTTGATGTGTGTGAGGTGCCAAAGCTGCTTCTCGTCTCAACGGCTGGAAGCGTATTGCGCTAGAAAGAGGTCAATTATCTCCCTAAAGCTCCAGATCAAATCTAAGGGGAGGTGATGGAACCATATGCGAGCATCCCCCTTTAAGGTAAGTAGGAAGTAGTGGCATATTACTACGTCCTCCAGCCCTTGTAGATTCGGATGGGTGAGAAAATGATCGAGGTGATCCACTGGATCAGCGCTCCCATCGTATGAGTCAAGAGGTGGCATCTTGAATTTTACTGGTACCGAACGATTCAAGATCTCTACTGTAAAAGGAGATCTTTCCAAATCGATAGCGTGTTCATCATCCTTGAACACGCGGTTCAAAATCTACTCCAATTTCAAATCCGCCCGAGCGGCGTTGGCCAATCTTTTGGAGTTGACATAAGTCATCAACACCGATCTTTCTCTGGCGTGGCCAGTAGTCGACCAACTGCTGCCACTAGTGGATCTGACGACCCAGGAGGCTCACTCCTGAGCCTAGGTCCTGGTCTTCACCTAAGAGTATCAGGGATTCCTTTGCTCCTGATTTTCTTCCGAAGTCATGCTGCCCAATCCCTTTTTAATCCTTGGCCGGCTTTGGGCGCATGAGGACTCTGGCGTTTGAATGTTGGCTAGCCTTCTGGATTTCTTGGCCGGTTTCTTCTTACTCTAGCCTCCTCTCTTGGAAGCCGGTGCAGAGGCTGCCGCTGGTGGAGCCTCGTGCTGTGAGTGCTCCTGGAAAAAGAAGAATATATGGAGTATCTTGTTCGCATTCTACATGTGCTCCACCAAATTTTGGAAGAAGGGTGTCGGCACCCCATTGACCGTCCTATTGACCATGAAACCAGCAGCGTGATCCTGGTCGTGCGAGGTCACATCTCTGGTCGGCTCGCAAGTTTGTGCTCTCGTGTTTCCTATTCTGGTTGATGACGTTGGCTTAGATGATGAAACTGAGAATGGTATTTGGGAAAAGTGGTTGGCTTTTTATAAGCGTTTACACAGACAGCGCCAATAATGCATCATTGGATCAAAGTTTTGAATAGGTTCGGATCAACTTGATTGTCTAAATATGATTCTGTTCACTCAGACTGGATCCTGAACACTAATACAACAAACGAGAATGCAATGAGTACTATCGGCCTTCAAATTTTAAGAAGGTTAAGAGAATGAATTCAATGAGAAGGTAAAGAGTTTTTGTGATGAGGGTTTTGCTCTCGACACGAGAGGCTTTTTGTGGCTCGTGAAGAGCGTTGTCTCTCAACAATGTGTTCACAAGGAACGTGATGACAGAGAGAGAGTTGGAGTTCTGTAAGCGTGGGAGCTTTCAGAATTACGAGGATGCTGCGTGAGCTTATGAGAGTGTTTTTAGCAGAAAAGAGAACCTCCCCTGGAGTGAAGACTCTATGGGCTTTTATAGTAGAGATGTTGGGCAGCCTTCATTGGGCAGGAAGGCTTAATTTCCTCGTTCTGTTGGGATTGCTTCCTTTCCTGGCGTAGAGCTTCAATGGCGGTAATAGCTCCTTGGATTGATTGCCTTTCTTCTGTGTTTTGTAACCATTAGAGTTTGTTGTAGACAGGAAGAGAGAATCTGGCACTTTCTTTACGGGACATATGCTGAATTTGCTGGTGACCGTTATAGTGGAGATTGCCTTCTCCGAGAGCATGAAATCAAGAGAGAAGACCGTTGCTGGTTGTCGACAGAAGTGTGGGCCGAATTGGGCTTGGACCACGTGAGATTTGCTCTTAGGTAGGCCTACTGTGACGCTTCCAATCAACAGCAATTTGACCATCTCTGGGAACTTGTTGTCAGCCAAATTTATCCTTTCACCCAGTCAACGGATGGCGTTGACCATTCAAGCGCCCATATGGGCCATTGTGGATTTAGGTCGTTCCTCCTTATTGGGCCAGCCATTATAGACGTACCCATCAAAAATAAAGTTGTCCTAATATACGTATATTTATACAAAACGTGATTTTTTTATAAGAAAAAAAAATAATTTCATTTATGTGCAACGTTAAAATATTTACATGTGTAATAAAATTAGAGACTCGGCCCATGTCAAGTTAATCAATCCTTCAAGATAGCGACCGGGTAGAAAATTAATCAGACAGTATTTGCCCCCAAAATATTTATAAAATTATTGTTATTATTATTATTATTATTGATAAGTAAAAAATTTAGATTGAAATAAAAAAAAATTTACAGAAATTTATGTTTTAAAATATTTATAAAATGATATATTTGATTATATTTCATAAATATTTTAAAGCAAATGATCAACGGTGGTGGCTTGAAGCTTCCTCATATGTGAACGGTTGAATCTGGTAAGGAAAAAGAGAGAAAGAAGAAGAACACTTTCACATTGAGAAGAGAAGAAAGCAGGTGTATTTATAATCTAAAGAATTTTGATTCATAAGATATTATTATAAGTTATATTTATTTAATACTCTAACTGCATAATTATCTCCTAATAGCAACCCATTTGACATTATAAATTGCATGATTCTCTCATGGTACAAATATCTGCA
>JAOVVI020010276.1:0-13159 GCA_028571085.2 Nepenthes alata
ACCAAACGGTGGAATAATAATTCCACCAAGAATAAGGAGGGAATAGAATTTCTATTCCCTCCAACCAAACATGGGGTAAGGGTGTTCTCTATTTGGAGCCTTTTCCCTATTTGTTTTTCCTGCTTAGGCTAAGATTTTATTAAATATAGCCTGTTTTCTTACACAGAGTTCTAATTTACAGAAACTCATGAACATCAATTATATATATAGATAGATGTACTTATTTCTTGTTCTCTCCCTCTCTCCTGCCCTTCATTTTCAATGATGTCTGAAGCCACTGATACTGGAGAGTCGGGTGGACTGTGAGACTGAGCATTTGAATTAAACATAAAAGGGAAAAGAGAGCTGGAAAGTTGATTACAAAAAATAAAAATAAAAAGGTGAAGTCATATCCAATGCAAACTGAAATAGTTTGGCTTTGATTGAATTGGACTAGCCATGTAGTTTGGATTGGATAGAACTGAAATTAGTTTTACCAAATTAACTTGATTTGGAGTCATTTTCTATATATATTTTTTTTCAGATTCATTCTGACTTACACCCATATTTGCCTTGGTAAATCATTTTTGTGGAGTTGAGGATGGGGAGTAGGAAGTGGGGACTCACTCGAGGTCTGAAGGGAGGGAGAGGTGTGGCTGGCTGGGTTGTTGGTGATGCCAATGATGTAATTGAGGTTGTATTTTTAAAATTGAATTTTGCTTAATTAAGACTTTAATTCTAATTATAAGGTTTTTGTACTGATTAAAATTAGTTAGGATTTAAAATTTGCAGAGATCAGCATTATTAATAGATATTCAAGATTTATAATGTCATGAATAGACTTGTTAGGAAAAACAAAGTTCAAGAGAGACTTTCCAGTTTTGGAAAAAATCAGAATATTTTTGCTATATAACCCCTTTTGAAATGCTGTTTTTGTTTGCTGTTTGACCTGGTACTTTATAGTGGTGGATTCCTTGTTTTTTCGTAAGTATGAATTACTTGTTGGAAGTAACGGTTGCTTTGCTCTACAGTTTGATAGCGTTACGGAAAGCGGAGAAAGAAGAAGAGAAAAGAGCCTTGGAAAAAATTCGTCTGAAAGTGGAAGAAGACAAGGTGCTGATTTATAATTTTCCACATCTCTCAATATCTTCCTGAAATCATTAAGATGTACTCTCTTCTCAAAGTTCTCCTTTCATCAAATTCCAGCTACTTATATATTGTCATAATTAGTTATTCAATTTTGATATTTATCTTTCCCTTAAAAATGGTCATACTGATTTTAGTTTGAGCTGGAGATCCACTTTTAATCCTGTGCATTAACTAATATTAGTGGTCCAAATGATTACCATTAGATAGGTTGGATCCCTTATGACATCAAGTAGTTTGTCGAATGAAACTGGTGCCTGGAGCTGGACTTAGAATTGATTGGGATGGAGTAGAATTTCACCAGAAAGAAACTAAGACAAAGTTAATTCATAGTAAGCAGATTCTTGGGAGGGCCCCTGGCATAGGGGATTTGTAGTTTTGAGAAATAATACTCATATAACTTATATACAACTTTTTACAACCATCTTTCTATATATAAGTGGAGAGGGTAGGCCCCCTTTTAATTTTGTAATTTTTTTTAAACATTTCATTCTATATATGGAAAAGAGTTGCATAAAGGTTGTAAAATGAAGGGGCTTTTCAGTTTTTTATCCTCCTCTCACAATTCTGAAGGTAAAGAATCCTGACAACTTATGACTAGGATTGTAAGATAGGTTCAATCCATTATAATGTTTTGCATAATTTTATCCTTCTAAGTTATTAGATAAAATATTCACTGTTGGACTTGGGTGTATAAACGGGATATTACGGCAAGGTCAATTCATACTAAGCAAGAGTTTTGGGATGGCTCCCTTCAGCTCTAGGTTGTAGAGTTGTTAGAGCCCTTTCATACTCTTAACGGTACTAATTTTTTCTTAAAAATTTAGATTGTTAGGATTATAAGATGGGTTAACTCCCTTTTGATGTATTGTCATAATTTTAGCTAAGTTGCACGATGAAATCTTAGCTGTTAGCAGTATGAGGGAGAATTAAAAGGGAGGACCCTAATGGGACTTCAGGCTTGAAAACTAGTTGACTTAGAAAAATTGAGGATGGGTTCTTCTCAGGACCTACGGTTTCTGTGTAATAGTTTCAGTATTTCATCATGTTTCTGCAGGCTGAAAGAAGACGGAAGCTTGGATTGCCTCCAGAAGATCCTGCTGCTGCAAAACCTTCTGCACCTGTTGTTGAGGAGAAAAAGGTGCAATCTTTTCTGAACAGCAGCATACATTGTTGTTGGATCGTGATCATGTTGGGATTCAAATATGGATAAATTTTCTTATGAACTCCTCCCTCATTTCCCATATGCAGAGCATGTTGCCTGTCAAGCCTGTCACAAAGGCAGAACAGATGAGAGAGTGCTTGCGATCGCTCAAGAAAAATCACAAGGTAAATGGTTCTTTCCAACAATGATATAATTATGAGAATATTGACTAGATTATGGAATAGACATATCTTTAAAATGACCTCAGATCCCATCTTTCTTTGACTATTCAAGAGATTGATAGTTATGTGATAGGCCATTATCCCCTTGAGTGGTGACAGTGTGTCTAAGTTGTCTTTATTATAACTTACCATTAGGTCTTTACCTACTCATCCAGTCCTATTTGGGTTTTATATACCCAACAATGAAGATTTTATCGTAGTAATTTAAGCAGTTAAAATTTTGACTATACATTAAAATTGTTGGACTCGTATTATAATCCTGATCGTTTAAATTGTCTGAATTAAATCCGGGAAGACCCTAATGGCTCCCTCTCTTATTCACTGGCTCTAAATACGGCACCTTCTGTTTACTTAGAAATTACTGATCTTTTGTGGCCTTAAGTTCGAAAAGCCTTTTAGATGATTTACACCATGTCATTATATGACTATCATAAACATTTTCTTCGATCTAGGATGATGAGGCCAGAGTGAAGAGAGCATTCCAGACACTGCTTACCTATGTCGGAAATGTTGCGAGGAGTCCTGACGAGGAGAAATTCAGAAAAATAAGACTTACAAATCAAACTTTTCAGGTAATAGTTTTTCACAGCAGATCATATCAGTACTACAACGTTGCTACAAATTAACCAAAAAAAAGATGATGTGGTATATATTATCAGTAGAAAAATATAAAGAAAAGAGACCATTCGATAAATACCACATTATATTTTTTCTAAAATTGTAGTAAACTTGTAGTGAGAGTAATATTTTTCTATAAAAAAAAACTCCTACGTGCTCTGTGTGACATTATTCTGTGCTTCCAGGATAGAGTTGGTGGATTAAAGGGAGGGATTGAGTTTCTCGAGTTGTGCGGGTTTGAGAAAACCGAACAAGGGGAGTTCTTATTTATGCCGAGAGACAAGGCCGATATTGCAGTGCTGAATTCAGCCGGTAATGAGCTGCAATCTGCCATCAATAATCCCCACTTCGGTGTTCTCTGATACCCGATTACCCCTTTCCCATCTGCGGTTTGGTGGGCGTTTAGTATCGAGCTTATGCATTCATGGTTTGATGTTTAATACCAATTTTACACTGCTAACTGTCAGTTTGTGTGTGGAAAAAATAGTGAACATAGCAAGAAACAGATAGTGGTGTGCCTTTTGCTAATAGATCGTCCCCATTGAATTTTGTTGAAGTTGCTGCAACGCTGCAAACATGCCCAAATTCTGCCTATTACAACATGTTGCCTTCAATCAGGCCAATTATGCAATATATTGTTGAGAAACTGTTTTTGTGATTCTAGCTATCTTTATGCTTGGTATGCTGAAATTGTGATTCTATTTTAGGCTTATTTTTAGTGAAATAATAATTTTACTGTTCGGTTAGTACATATAGATTAGGAATAAAAAACCGCTATCTCCCACGGATTTATTTATTTATGAATTTTATAGAATAATAAAGTTTGTAGTGTATCTTTGTGTTGGTGGTTGAGGGGTGATGGGGGCTGTAGGCAGTGTCGGTGTTGGGGAAGTGGGGGGTGTTGGGAGTCGTATTTCTCTCTGCCTGCCAAACCTCAAAAATTTTCTCATAATTCACGCCTCCTCCGTGACGCTAATGCTCTCCATGAGTGGGCCAACCCAAAGCTGCTCTCCACGAATGTAGCACCCCAAAATTGCTCTTCACGAACGCACTATCACAAAGCCGCTCAACGGCGAGCGCAACCACCGAATCAGACTCACAAATTCCTTTATCCTATATTGTTTCTTATATATTTTATCCTAACATTTTTCATCTTATTAATTTATCCTAACATATAGTTTATGCAATAATTTCAATGCTTAATTTATCAGATCCTCATGTTAGAATAAGAGGATTTAAAATAAAAAATGGATAGCATCGTATGCTTAAAGTGATGATGTTGTGTGTTTTTAAGTGCTTTATGGAGGTTTACTAAATAGTTGTTTTTTGAGTATTTTATCGGACTATTAATACAGATGAACTATATTCTCAGTTAATTTTATAAATTAGCCGAGTTATTTGTGAATAAGTTGGAGGTTTGACTCTTTAAAAAGACTCATTTAAGCTTATTTATTTGTTAAAATGATGATACCTGTTATGTACCAGAGATCTAGATTATTGTACAAATTGAAGAATTAAACAGTATTTTTAATTAATCTGAAAAAATACGAGTTGGGTATTTGTAATTATGAATTTAGATATTACATATCATAACAATTTAACAAAAGTTATGAGATATATGGGGCTCACTCTTTAATATATCCTCAAATTAGTAATATTTTTTAAAAAAATTAAAAGATGTGAATAGTAAGAAATTATATTAAGTTCTAATCATTATGTTGAATATATAATCATTTATTAGTTAATTCTTGATATTTATTTGATCGTTATTGTCAATTTTAATACAGCTGATTATTTCTTGATTATATGTAACCATTTATTAGATTTAAATATTTTATTAATTACTTTATCAGGTCATCAATTGTCTTGATTTTTTTTATCTCTGGTTACCTGATCTTTCGACCAATTGGTCGAGTTCCTAATTAAGTTATTTTCTAAACTAATTTTATATCTAATCAACTCAAATTCATAGTATGTTTAATTTTAACTTAATTTAATTTTTTTTAAGTTTTAACTTACCATATGAATTAGAGGAATCAAATTCAAATCCAACCCAATGCTCTAAACACATAATCAAAATTCTATAATTCGAAAGTTAAATATAAATACATATCAATTTATATACTTATTCATATTAAAATTATTAAAAATAAATATAAATTTTATTTCATAATAATTTTTTTATTATTAATTTTAATAGTTTTAATGTAAATTGATGCAAAATTAAAATTAAAAAAATTATTTTAAAAAATATGAAAATAAAATGGCAAATGATGCTCCACGTGTCGAGGTCAGAAGTTGAAATTTGCCACTCGGTTTCATCATTGCAACCAGACGGTCTTCGCGCTCTGCGCTGCCAGTCTCTCCGTCGCCTCTCCGTGTCTCCGTTGCGTGGACTCTCTCCCGCGTCCCTTATCTCTCTCCGGCAATGACTGGTTGGTCCAGGAGTAGCACTACTCGCGAGCACTGGAAACCCTAGAATACTTGATTCGGATAGCAGAGATCGAAATGGTGAAGCAGCGCGTCCCCGATTGGCTCAACTCTTCTCTTTGGTCTCCTCCTCCCGACGACCGCCATAGTCGCTACTCTTCCTCTGCCGTCAATTCCAGGCATTCTCCATCAGATTACGTCGCCGTCCATGAATGCGCCATGCATCCGCCCGTTCCTCAGCCTCCCCCAGCGGCGATTCGGCCGACCGAGCCTCTTCCCAAATCTGAACCTAAGGAGTCACGTCAGGATGCCAATGGAACCTCCACCTCTTCTTCTTCGAATTCCAATATTTCCGAGGAGGAGATCTCTCGGCAAGCTCAGCTCTTAGTTGAGGTAATTTGTCAGGGTTTTCCTCTTGGTTTAGGTCATTCTTGTGATGTCAATCTCGCCTGTTTCTATTTTTGACTGGAATGAAGTGGCTCCTTATGTTTCTCTTATTTATTTATTTATTTTGGAAATTAGCTTTCGAAGAAGGTTGTAAATATGCGCGATGTGAGAAGATTGGTGTCCATGGGCATACCTGATGGTGCGGCCATTCGATCTACGGCGTGGAAGGTACATATTTCTTTTCAACCTCTGAGAATTCAATGAGATGAATGGACACCGGCTTATTAACTTCTGGGTTTCTTTTTTCTCCCTCTTTTCTGAGACACGCACACACACACACACACACACAGAGGTAGTTGAATGATGAAGTAGGGTGACCTAAGTGAAGATTTTCTGTTTTGTATCTGCCTTTAGACTCGAAACTTAGCTAATTTTGAGTGTGAAATCAACTTTTCAATTGCGTGGTATGGGGTTGCCTTGAGAGGGGGAGTGTGCGATTGCATTTTATCGTGTCTAATAGTCAAGTGTTGGGTTTTTACGTTGTGGATTGTTCAAAATGGCAGCTTCTTTTGAGGTATTTGCCAAGTGATCGTGGAATGTGGCCTTCTGAGCTAGCCAAGAAGAGGTCTCAGTATAAGCACTTCAAAGATGATCTTTTGATGAATCCTGTGAGTCATATTGCTTCTGTCTGTGCCTCCACTTGCATTCTTACTGTGGTAGAGTTCTAACCTAGTTCATGGTTGCAATTTTGCGTTGGATTTAGGACCCAGTAGACAGTATAGAAAATAGAAATGGAAGTGATAAATTTTTCGAGCAGACAATGGAAGTAATATGTCTGAAGTAAATAGATTAGGAGGCCATCAAGTTAGTTAGTGATACGTAGGTAGATGTGAAGAGTCTTGAGTTACTAATTCAATGTCTATCAGTGAGCCAAAAAAATTATTCAGTTAAGAGGTCAGGAAGTCAATATGCCTGTTAGCAGGTCTGCAGGTCAATATTAACAGAATAAAGAAGAGTTATATGGTTAATATATGAACTAGTAAGACAGAATTTTGAAGGAAAAGGAATACAGTAAAATATGAATGTTAGGCACTTATTATGCAAGTTGATGTGTTGGGCATAAAACACAATATCATACTTGATGGTGGGAGAGAAGAAATCGATCCCAAAATGAATTGAACTCCAATAGCTGGTTTCATTTTTTCCTATCTTTCGTGCTTAGTCTATTCCTTGTATTTTCTTGTTCATTCTCTCTCAAGTCCTCTGTTTAACCTGGCGACCATTTAGCTTGTAAAGTTAGTGGGACTAATATATGCCATCATGAAGCTCTTGATGAGCTCGATCTTACAGCAGTGAGAACTATTTAGAATGAGACAATAGGATAACAACAACAACAAAGACTTGAGTCCCATTTTGGAGTAAGCTATAGCAATCCTTGTCCACCATTTCATCAACTTAAGGAATGTAGAGACAATAGAAAGAAATTAACTGGAACATTTTTAGTTAACAGTTAATTTTAGGTCTGTATCTCAGCCACTATGTTCATGCAAGCATTAGACCACCTAATAAAAGTGTCATGCAGATTTCAAATCCATTAATTTTTGGTGCATAAAACTTGTTGTCATTAGCAACCTATTGGTATATGAATTGCTTCAGCTTACTGCAAGACCCCCCCCCTTTTTTTTGGTCTTTTTTCCATAGGTAAAATGGGGGAGGGGAGTTTATGGGAAATGTAACTTGTGTCATTAGTCTGTGTAAGTGGGCAACCAATTACTTGGCGACTATTGATTTCCTATACCTTCTTTTCAGTTGCATAGGCATAGCATGACTGTTTTTGGGCCATTCAGGTTGTCTTTCTGAATTTAGCAAACATTTTTCTTGAACTAGTTTACAGGTTAGAGCTGCCCGAATCCGCACTATGTCGGCTGTCTAGACCTCTGCAATCTTTCTGAATTTACAATTCTGTCAAACCATTGTTCTCGGCCCTTCTCCTTGTTTTATAATCATAGTCAAGTTACCATGTACCTCTTTCCTATTTCTAACTTTGATGTGCTGCTGAATAGCTCAAACAACTAGCTTTTTGGACTTTGGATATGGAAGAAATGCTGAAAGTTTGTTAGGGAAAATTTTATGGCACAAGGATTAATGACCAGTCCTGCATCCTTTCATTATTCCATTTATCTTTGCAAGAATTGTTGGATTTCTGAATTTTATGTGGCTAGTTAGTCAGAGATTACGAGGAGGTTGTACAAGTCAAATATTGAAAGCATTGAATCATGTGAAAGCCGTGGGTTGCTCTCAAGATCAGAAGTAACTCATGAAGAACATCCTCTTAGCGTTGGGAAATCCAGCATCTGGAATCAATTCTTCCAGGTTCTTCACTGATCAGCTCAAAGCTCGATAATTTCTGTGAAATTATATGCCTATCATGTTTTCATGTATGTTCTGGTAGTATTGTTCTAGGAGATTTTGGCTTTTCCATGCTTGTTGATTTATGTTATTTCCTTCTATTTTTTTTTTCCTGTGCACATCTACTGTTCTGCCAGAACAAGCTGCAGATGTGCTGTATATTTACTGCCATCTGACTCTGATTCTTTGCTATCTATTCTGTATTTGCTTATGAGTGAATGTTACATTTGCTTTTGAATTCTCAATTCTAAGAGGAAGTCCTCAAGAATACTAATAGCTGACACCATCACTGTTAAATGAACACTTTGTGTCAATGATAAAATTGAGACACCCCTCTTGTGATGAGTAGGTAAATTTGTCTTGCCTTGGTATTGCATTGTACTGTCAAGTACTCAAACAAGGCTGTAGTGATATTTGAAAGTTAAATCATCAAACCCACTCAAAATAAAAAAAAATAAAAAAAAAAGAGTTTCTTTTGAACATGTATTCATCAGTAGACCACATTCTTTGAAGTGTTTGCTTATTTGGTTAGTGTAGCATGTGTTGTTACAGTTGAGAATAAGCAAGCCTTATCTTAGATGACTGTGTTTTAGCCTATGCTGAGACTTAACTCTTTTAGTAGGCCTGTACTTCTCAAAAATTGCAGGTCATCAGGAACATAGCACCATATCTTTTGACTAAGTGCATATTAGGCTCATGTTCGCCTTTCTATGATGGTATCATTTCATGTATATGTACCATAGTACTTATCAATTTCACCATGTGCATGCTTAGGACACGGAGATTATTGAGCAGATTGACCGAGATGTACAGCGAACTCATCCAGATATGCCCTTCTTCTCCGGGGACATGCAATTTGCCAAATCAAATAGGGTATGCTTTGGTTATTCCACATTTGGTTTAATGAAAAGCAAAAAAGGTCTAGTCAACTGAGTTAAATTTATGGCATACTAGGAGGCACTGAAGAACATATTAGTTGTCTTCGCAAAGTTGAATCCAGGCATAAGATATGTGCAAGGAATGAATGAAATTTTGGCACCTCTGTTCTATGTTTTCAGAAATGACCCCGATGAGGAAAATGCGGTAAGTGAATGTAAACTGCCTGCTTGGCAATGGAGAATGAAGAGACACTTTTCCCTGTCATTTATTCTTGAAATTTTCACTCCCACCAACATTTTGTTTATTGTTTGATTTTTCTATCAATCTGCCATAATTGATGAGAGATTATTGACAGTTTTTTCATATTAATTTATTGCATTTCCTTATTTTGTTATCATTCCTAAGTTCAGAATCTGATGGATTATGGTGTCTGTACTGGATAATACACTACCCTGCTTGATATACTATTCAAATTTTTCGCCTCCTCCCCAACAAAGAAACTCTCTTTGAAATGTTTATCGCTTGTCTATCTATTAGTGGCTATTATATTTTCCAAAGTTGCTTGTGGAGATGCTGTTATAATTGCATGAACTTTCTAAATGCGACAAGGTGATTTGCAGGTGCTCCCTTTTCTTTAGAACTGCTTGTATGCCTAGAGTAGTGAACCTATGAATAGGCACAGATCCAGCACAAAACAGGAATGAGATCAGTATGCTGTTTAATTATAATCTGTGGCAAGAATGTTGGCTTAATTTTGCATTGTATGATTAATTTCTTACATAATGTAGGGTAAAACTGCTTTTAGTAGACCTTTCTTAGTTACTTTCTTCTTGCTAGGTTTTCTTTAGTACAAAAACGGTAGATTTTTCTTTTGTAATGAATTGTCTCCTCTCTGATTCAGTCATAATGAGATTTTTGGTGATTGCCGCAATTGAAATGGCTACTGGGCATCATGGAAGACTAGCCTGACAAACTCCCCAAATGATAGTTACTAATGATCAGACACTTTCCTTGAGATTTATGTTAAAAGAAAACAAATATGCCGTTGTGTGTTTCAAAAAGTAGTAACAGATGGTGCTGGGGTGATTCTTGTTTTAATCTGCTTCTCTTAGCATTTCATTTTTTTTAAACGGAAAAAATAAACTTTGATAGGACCTTGCCTTACTGTTCTTGTTTGAAATTACCAGATGTGTTCCTCAAGGTTGATTCTGTTTCTATTTTACTGCTTTGCCTCTTTCAACTTTTGCAGGCCTATGCTGAAGCAGACACATTCTTTTGCTTTGTTGAATTATTGAGTGGATTTCGGGATAATTTCTGTCAGCAACTTGATAATAGTGTTGTTGGAATCCGTTCAACTATCACAAAATTGTCGCAGCTTTTGAGGGAACATGACGAAGAGCTCTGGCGCCATTTGGAGGTTACTTGTAAAGTAAGTTGGCGATGAACTATATTATGATCATAATTTGCATGTATCTCTATCCCACACGATTCAGAATTTCTCAGTTTACTACCTGATGGTGGACCATTTTCCAGTTTTTACTCTCTAGTCATTTCTTTTTATGCCAAATACTCAAAAAATCTGGTGGCTGTTAAGCCCCCCTTGTTTTCGGAAATTAACTTGCTGGAAAATATTGTCATCATTTTCCAGTGTTTGGCACGCATGAAAAATATTTTTTTGATGTTTGCTACAAATAGAAAAATATATCAACCGGAAATTTCAGCTTAAACTTTAGAAAATGACTTCCGGGAATTCACTCATTGCTCGCCATTGATCACCAATACCAAATAATGGAACTTTTTACGTGAAGGTGATACAATCCTGGTCATCGACTTCTTCAACCCTCTGCCAACAGTTGATGTACACCGGCGCCAATTCCCACCACTAGCTGTCAACACCCCGAGACTGATCACTGGCCCTGACAGCGGCACCCCGACCCCGCCAACGTTCATCAACCGGCGACATCCCCGACCCACTTTTAATTGGAAAGTTACCACATCAAAGACCCCTCAACAATGACTGGAAAATTTTCCTGACCTTAAAACATTACCACCGCCAAGAAATTTCACTGATGAAAATATTTTTACTGTCAATAGTATTAAAAATCCATTGTCACTGATCTTGTTGCGTGATACTGTAATAGCCCAAATTCTCTTGTATGAGTGAAACTTTAGAAAATATTATAATTAGAAAACAGGGTAGTTCTGACTTCTGGGTGAGTTCGTAGTTTACTTCCTTCAAGCTTCCAACATTCATTCCCCTAACTGCTGCTTCATTCACAAATTGACAGGTTAATCCACAGTTCTACGCATTTAGATGGATAACGCTTCTCCTGACCCAAGAATTCAAATTTGCTGACAGCCTTCATATTTGGGACGCACTTCTAAGTGATCCTGAAGGCCCTCAGGTGCGAGTCTCTTTGTTATTATTTACCACTTCACTCTTAAGATTCCTATGGGCATCTCTTCTCTTATGCAAACACACTCCAGCTGGCTAGCTTCTTAGGTACAATTCCTTTAGCCAGTGGCTTCTCTTTATTTATATTGGAAATGTGTGTATCAGTTTAGGCGACCTTGAATAAAATACTGTCAAGTATCTCGATCCGCCCATCAACTTTTATCTTTAGAGGATAAATCCTCCAAATGAAGTCCCGCGAGGAAATGTGAGTTAATAATGGCTAAAGGAAAGAAATGAAGAGGTAAACCTATGAAAGCTTAATGTGATTGCTTCTACTCTCTTATAATATTGCACTAAGCTGAATGGAGCGGACTCCACCATGTGGGACTTTTAAGGCTCGGTTGCTGTATAAGCCTTGAAAAACTTTCCCTCTTGAGCATTTTTGTGGTGATAGTATCCCTTTAATTTTGAGTATGGTAGATAATGTTAGATTATTTGTGGCGGCTATGGAAGTTAGGCGACTAAGATTTATGGCATTTTTTTTTTATTTGGATTTGCAGGAAACACTGCTCCGGATCTGCTGTGCTATGCTTATTCTCATCCGGAGGCGATTACTGGCCGGTGATTTCACTTCTAACCTCAAGTTACTCCAAAACTATCCGGCCACCAACATCAGTCACCTTCTCTACGTCGCAAATAAGCTGCGGATGTGCCCCGCCGGGCCGCCCTAATCGGGTACATCGATTATTTCTCTTGGCCTTTATACTTTGACAGTTTTGTGTTCTTAGCTGCATCGTTGTCACTGCATACTTCCATTTTTCTTTCTTGTAAATCGTTGGTTGGAAAACCTGGGTTTTGAGAAGTCGTAATCATGCACAGGAATTCATTTCTGTTTTTATTATTTTAATTCTGTTATTGTTTTTTTATTGTGGTAATACGTATGTAATTTGCTTTTGAATTTTCAATATTCAGTGTATATAACCTAAAACCTAATTAATTTGGTAAATTTTTTGTATTCTTAAACAAAAATGTCAGTATTTTTTTTTATCAAATTACTAATAGAGTTGTTTTGTGGCATTATATCAAATCGAAATTGGGGGAATTTTTTTTAATTACATTTGTTTATTTTAAAACATATCTAATTTAATAGTTTCTATAAAAAATAATAAATAACTTTTAAAGTAAATCCAATTAAAATTATTTTATTTTATTTTAATAATTAAATACTTAAAAAGTTTATGCTAATATGTACGTATATGATATGTCTTTGGATTCGAATTTTGAACAGTTTCAGGCGATTCTTTCGTTGTTATTCTGACTCCGTTCCCTGAGTTGGATTCTGCACACCACTAAGCAGAATAGGAGGTCAACGTGTCGACGGGATGTAGTCTCATCGAAAACACTCTGACGCTCAAGTCAGTCAAACAGTCTTCAAAGAAAAAAACTGAAAGCTTTTTGAGAGAAAAAAGGGAGAGACAGAAAGAGTGTTTGTCACAGATATAATAAAGACACAAGACCTTTCTTGAATCT